>WTSP01026680.1:26444-43119 GCA_025331215.1 Actenoides lindsayi | reverse complement strand
AAAAAAAAAAAAAAAAAAAAAAAAAAGGGGCTTGGTGTTCTGAGAGGCAAATTAAACTCCAAGAGTGAGTGAGAGAGAGCAGCAGGGGCATGTATGCGCCTGGGAGATTTCAGAAATAGCAGGAGTTAAATTCAGGGGTAAAAAGCATCTGTCAAGGCAACAATCCCTGCCTGGGGAGGGTGAACCTGGGGGACGGACAGCGCGCAGGTGAATTAGAGCACATTTACGTGGTGGCTTGCACCCCTTTAAATAACTTTTATGAGAAAAAAAAAATCAGATTGACCCCTCTCATGCAGACCGGTGCTTGGTGTGGAGGTGGCTGAGCTTCCAGCCTTTACACAACCATCGCAGAATTTTGCCGGGCCGCGCGCGATGTTGAGGTGCTTCCTTGTAACACGGCGGTGGTGCGAATAAAGACAAATGGGGGATCTTTACTGGCTTACCATTGATTTTTATTTTTTTTTTTTTCCCCCAAGTTGCTTGCTTTGCAAAAGGCAAGTTCGGCTGGGAGGTAGGAAATGGGGCTGTGGTGGATGCTACCTGAGAAGTCTCAGTGTGAGCACCTGGTCGGAGCTTCCCAAGGGCACCTGGCTGAGGGCGTGGGTGGCCCCAGTGCGCTTGTGACTTGGCAACGCAGTCTGAATTCAGGCTTGTTTTGGGTGTATTTTATTGGTTTCTGATTATGCTGTCTCTTTCTGACACTCGTTCAGCTACTTACCAGTCATGGCAGGAGGCTAAGCCTGTAACATCCTGACATTTTTGCTTTTTTAACAGGCCAGTTTTGTCGTGCTGGAGCAAACAGCAGCTTAACTGTGTTTCACTCTAGTTGATTTGAATAACGTGTACTCTGGTCAAACAAGAAACTCCTCAAAGGAAGATCTCAGTGCCTTGTTTTTCATCCCACTAACACCAGGTGGATTTCAAAATGCAGAGGAAAGGGCACAGCCTGGGAAACACAGGCTCCCCCCGCTGCTGCAAAGGGCAGCATTTTCAGAGAGGCACAGGGTGGGTAGGAGCGAATCACCTGCCTGTCCTGTGCCCGCTTTGTGGGCTCCCAGCATCACACTTTTTACTGGGAATTAGACGTTTGCTTGGTATTGGTGGCTCAGTCTTCCATGGGCATCCCTGCTGGAAATGGAGTAAGCAACAGGGATGGCTTTTCACCTGGCCACCTTGCTATGTTTAAGGCATCGAGGTCTGTGAGTCCTCGATTTTGAGGGCTTGTTTTGAGGTCCCTTGTTGCCTGTCCTTCCCCTTTGCATTTTTTTAGATAGCAGCTGATGGTATGTGGCATGCTGAGCTCTGCTCTGTGGGAGGAAAGTATAACCGCTGGGAAGAGGCTGTGGGATGCAGCTCCATGGTGCTGTGTGTCAGGACACTGGAAGGCTTCCCCCTGAAACTGGTTCTTTCCTTGTTCTCTGTATTGCGTGTCAAAGTGTAAGTGGTTTGATAGTGAACTTCCCAGCGACTTGGCACCCCTGTATTTTTTCGTGGGGTGTTTACCTGCTCACATGCCAGCTTCCCTGTGTGATGCCTGCACAGGACTCCCTGTTATCGGCTGATCGCGGTGTTTACCTCTACAGCATCCATTACAATGACCTGAGTGCCTTGGAGATGTTAACGAATACAGCCTTGCAATAGCGGGGTGTGATAGGCAGCTACGGTTCTGCAGCGTAGCACAGGTGGGCTGACTCGTCCCAGGTAAGGCTGAGGAGCCCGGTGCCGTCCCCACCGTGCTTCCCTTCCTTTAGTTCCGAAGCCGGCAAGTAAAAACATGGTCACATCTTCAAACCAACTCACTCTTTGCCAAGACCTTCCTCCTGGTGAGGTTTCACGATGCTTCTTTGTCTGCTTCACCTCTTGCCCTGTGCTTGATCTGGGGAGCACATGCTTGGATGTGGCTGTACCGACACCCCGTCCCTCAGGGGAGGTTCACCCTGCACGCCTTCAGGGAGGTAGCGGGCTTCTCATGGGCTTCCTGCATTTGGTGGCGAGGGCATGTCCAAGAGACAAGGCAGTGACCTTTGGGTCAAGTACCTGTGTCTGGAGAGACCGTGATAAATATCATACAGTGGGAACAATGGGGCTGTAACAGAGCTGTGGCCGAAAGGGCTAGAGGCGAGCAGCCGGCTGGCTAAGAGGCTGCCGGGGGAGCGGTGTAGTATTTCTACTTCACACTGATTGAAACGTCGACTAAAAATCAATGTTGTTGACTAGTGATAATTTACAGTTTTCTCGGTGCTAAGTAGCCGAGCTCGTAAGGATGCGCTCGCTGTGCCGGGATGAGCACCGAGCGGTCCGCGAGCAGCGCTGAATCAGATGCGTTATAGGTCAGCCCTTTATTTGTTTCATCATGACTTTTACACAGTTGTCATGTAATTTATGGCTGCTTTCACGTTGTCAAACATTTTCATTGCGGCTTCTGCTTAACACACTCCTGACACAAACACGGCTGCTTTAAAGACACTGTATTGTTTCATAATCTGAGAGGAGGACTATAAAACATCAAATTACACTATCTTCAGGCTAATCTAAATGCACTACAGATTGAAATCAGAGCTCATTTGTCCCTGATGCAAATTATTAAGTTCTAATTATAAATATCCATTTAATTACCCCATACATTTTTATTCTGCAGACCTTCTCAGCAATTCTGTCTGAGATACAGTAGATGTATAGGACAAAATCTGCAGTAATTAATGTGCATTTCCTAAATAATAAAGAACAAACATGAGCCACTTTGTTCGCGGATGACATATCTGCGTACGCATTTTTAGCTATCTGTGTCGTGGCGTCAGACGCTGAATGCTAATTCCGAAAGAAACGGAAAAGAGAAAAATTAAAAGTTTGGGGGATTATTTCCCTCCCTGGATGGGTTCTTCAGTGCCTTGTGCCCTCCTCGTGAGAGGGACGAAGCTGGCTCGGGCGAGCATGGCGGTGTGTCTCCAGCTCTTGCCTTGTGGAGATGCTGGTCCTGAAGCCTCCTCGTAGCGGAAGCCCCACAAACCCAGATGCATCTCAAAATAAAACAAACTGAGGGAACCACTTTCTGTCACACCGGTCTCTTCATCTTTTTGGTCTCATGCCCAACAGCAGCTGAGCACGTTAGAAAAGCCCCTCTTGAGCAGCAGTAGAGGACACTTCCAGTGCCCTTCCTGCTTCTGTGCTCATGCAAAACCCAATGGCCGGGTCAGGTGCGGAGGAAAGCGTCTGCTGGGGCAGATCTTACTCAGAGTTACCTCAGGCGTAAGTCCTGAGTGGCTCCCCTGCAGCCAGGGGAGTCACTTGGTAGGCATAAAGGAGCTTAGGATCAACCCGTTATGGTTATTTATGTTCAGATTAACAGAGAGTCTCTTCTAACGTCCACTGAAGTCTAGGGAAGGACTCGGGAGAAGGTGGCAGGCATCGGCTCGAGCCTGGATGCAAGCGATGTCTGTCAGAAACGGCCAGAGCAGCGCCTGTGCGGGCATGAGTACCCACCTACAGAGACGGGGTGAAAATCTGACTGCGCAGCAGTTAATGTAGTGAGCATTACCACAGGCTTCCTTGCACTCCAGATTTATGCCTGTATTTGCATCTGCTTTCTGGGTGATAGACTCTTATTTCTGGACAGGCTACTTGTATGGTATCGGTAACAATAAACAAAAATTAGCTCTGAATTTTCTCAGACATATATTCCACTAAATCTCCATTCATTTTGTCAGTTAAGTTGCTGAGGGGCTGCAGTAGTGTCCTCAATTCCCAAGTAACTTTGGCCTTACTGTGATCATTTTATCTCAAAACTCTGTCCTGGAGTCACAGGGCACTGGGAAGGAAAATTCTAAAAGTGTAAAAAGTGCTCACAGGAGCCTAAGGACCTTTATATAAAGAAATCAAACAAAATCCAAGCCTGATTTCATAAGTAGAAGAATAATTATCTTGGCTTTTCTAACACAGTCTCTTTTTGGGAAAGCTCAGCCTTGTTTTTTTTATATATATTTTTTTTTCCTGACTCACAGTTACAGTACTGCTTTGAAACGTTTTCTCTTTGCGATTCCTCTGCAGCGCAGTCGCCACACAAATACAACAGATTTCGCATCTTGTCATCTCTATTATGTGGAAACTTAAACTGGGGCCTGACCTCGCAGTCGGATGGTGAGCGAGCCACGCCGCAGGCTTGTGAGCACTTCTAATTCCTGCACCATCTGCTTGTACCTGAGCAGCTGGGCGTGCCTCTGCTCGTAGAGTTTATGTCTGGAAAGTAAACTACATATATCCCCTCACCCATATTAGCATTTCATAGCTTGATAGTCCTTATCTATTGTTATTATTACTATTATTATATCCTACAAATGCATCGGTCATTGTATTGCTAATGTATGGTAGGGTGCTCTGGCTAGGACAAGCTTGGCTCGCTAATGGGGTCACTGATGTCAGGGTGTGATGTATGGATTATGTTTACCCTGGCATGTTTTGTTTGTGAGCGAGGCTGTGGGAATGGGGCAGATGATGAATGAAGATACTCCACGGTTTCACGCTCGTCCCTGTGGTCACAAGTCTCCAATACAATAAAGAGCTTCTTGTGATGGAGAGGTATTTATGTGCCTGTAGTGGACTTAAAGCATTAGGTCTGTGGATGAACTTGAAGGTGTGGTAGTCTACCTCTTTGGTAGTTTTTGTTGAAGCTCTTACATGACCAAGATAAATGCTTGGAATTTGTTATGAAAACCTTGGAAGTATGCGAACCATCCAGTGAAATCATTTGTCTGGCTGAAGTATCAGTCTTCTTTCCATCTTTGGGCCTCCACAGGTCTGGTGGGTGATCTTCATTGCCAAAACACAACCAGTCAAATAGGCATGTACTGTTGTGGACCCCAGTGACAATTGCCTTCAGAGGCCTTCTTTACCCTCCAAGATGCAAGCAAAACATTCATTCTCGTAAAATCAAGGCTGCCCTAGTGCCTTCATGCTTTTGAGCATGCTGCAGAGGGGGGAGTCATGGGCACAGCATCCTCTGGACGCCTGGCTTGTCACCACAGCAGAAGTACGCTTGGAGCTTCTTGCTTGTCTCTCCCGTGGGTCCCACTTCCCCCCACCTCCCACACATCCGTTTAAATGGACAACTCTGGTCTGTACGCAGGTTCTTCTTACTTCTTTTATCTCCTGAAAGAGACAGATTCCAACAAGCTTTTACCCACTGAGTCTATAGAGAAAACAGCCAGGCAATTTTTGTTTCAATCTAGGCGTCTCTCCGGAGCGCTAGTTCCAGAGACTGATCAATAGGTTTTATTGTAGACCTCACTGTCTCTAAAAGCACCGTGACCTTATCCCGTCTAAAAATAGCATTTGCTCTTGCTGCCTGCAGAACCTTGACCTGTGAAAACCCATTTGGAGCATAACTGACACGTGCAGTCAGCTGTGCATCCAAGACCCTTGTACGCCCCAGGAGAAAGCTCCTTGTGCTCCTTGTAGCCCTTCTTGGGAGGAAAGAGAGAGGGAGGGGTATGGAGTTGGATGAGGTGCCCTGCTCCCTCGGGTATCCCAAGGTGGATGAAAGCTGGTCTTCCTCAGGTCCTGAGCAAGTGCTGCTCTGGCTGTGAGCGATATGGGCAGCGGGAAACAAGCACCTCTGAGCATCCATTCCCTCCTTTTGGGAGGAGCCTCACACGCAAGCCCAAGTACATGTACACGCTAGCATAATGTGCCAAGAGCATCCCTTCCGTGAGCCGTGGCTTTGCCCTTTCTAGTGGGAGAGGTGCTGAAACACCACTCTGGAAAACATGGTCTCCTTTTCTACTAAACTGCTCTTCTTAAGATCGGACAAAAGAAGGTCACCTAAGTTAAACCAGTTCCTGATCAGTGGGTTGGTTTTATTCATTAAGGCAGTTCCCAGGGGCAGGGTGAGAGCAGAATGCTCAGCATGGATTTTGGTGACCTACTGATGCACTGAAAGGGCTTGAAGTAGCCACCACGTAATTGCTGTCTGTGACAACATCTGGCAGAGAAGTGCCCTTTTGCACATGTGTATCCTCCACCAGAAAGGGCTTTTTTGACGTTTTCCATGCAAATGAAGAGACGTGGGAGAAGAGGAGCTTGAGGACCCCTCTGCCCCTCCTTCCTTGCTGTGGCCTGGCTGCCTGGCAAGGGTTAACCAGCCTCCTCGGTGAGCAAGGTCTGGTGCTGAGCCTCTGGGAGATGAAAAGGGAAGCGAGCTATGATTGCAGAGCCGTAAAAAGGTGGCATTTTGTTCTCCTGCTAACAAAAGCCAGGACTATTGTTGCCTCTGAGCTTGAAAGAGAGGTCACCAGTGGTATTAGTGCAGCTAATCACATAAGAGGCCGGGTGGGCTTGGCGCACGGCGTCGTCTGCTGCTGGCGGGGCTGAGACCGGCCACCCTGGGCTGTTCCCAGGCACAGGTTCCTCTTTGGTTACACAAAATGTCTGCTCCCCTTCTCCTAATGTGCAGGCTATTATTAGCCGGTGTCACTCAGTTATCTGAGAGAGGCACTTTTAGCTGCCATCTAAGTGCCTGACACTTGGGTTTACAGCAGATTAAATTAAATTTTAAGCTGTTTTGTCTTTATTGGGTGCAGACAAAAGGGGCAGCTGCTGTGGAAATGTAATCTGGCACAAACGAGGATGAGGAGCTCTAGCTGGTCTTCCACTCTGGGCTTGGAAGGTCCCAACATAGGGGTGACTGTTTTGGGAGTGACTACCTAAAACACCATCCCTTGGAGCACGGGTATGCGCATCCCCAGCTCAAGGCTGGGCTGTGACCAGCTGTCAGTCGCGCACTAAACTGACACTTATCTTTAGACTGTCCGTCCAAACGCTGTAGTGCAAAGCCAGTGATAACTATTGTTTACTTACTGATGGGTCTGTTGGTGCAGTCCTCTTTGTACCTCTGTATTGGCACTGGTGAGGCCACATCTTGAATACCGGGTTCAGTTTTGTGTCCCTTTCTACAGGAAGGACATTGAGGTGCTGGAGCGTGTCCAAAGAAAGGCAATGAAACTGGTGAAGGGTATAGAGCACAAGTCTTGGGAGGAGTGGCTGAAGGAGCTGGGGTTGTTCAACCTGGGGAAAAGGAGGCTCGAGGAGACCTTATTGATCTTGACAACTCTCTGAAAGGAGGTTGTAACAAGGTGAGAGTTGGTCTCTTCTTCCAAGTAACAAGTGGTAGGACAAAAGAAAACAGCCTCAAGTTGCACCATGGGAGGTTTAGGTTGGACGTTAGAAAAAATTTTTCACTGAAGGTTGTCAAAGCCTGGAACAGGCTTCCCAGGGGAGTGGTGGAGTCACCATCCTTGGAGGGATTTAAAAGCCATGTAGATGTGGCACTGAGGGACATGGTTTAGTGGTGACCTGGCAGTGCTGGGTTAATGGTTGAACTTGACCTTAAAAGTCTCTTTCAACCCAAACAATTCTATAATTCTATTCCTTTTGCTGCTGGGCACATTTTTGTCTTACTTATTTTTGGCTAAAACACAGCAGACCTACAAGAAGATTCTGCACAAGTTTATTCTGCCCTAAAAGCAGATCAGGTCAAGGCTAAGTCCAGAAGTTTGTCAGAGTTGCGACTGCCTTAATTGTCGATGGTCACTGTAGGTGAATGGCAGAAGGGATGGTCATCCCAAGTGGAGGTGTGGGAGGAAAGGAGTTAAAAAACAGAGTCCATGTCAGAGACCAGGTTTTTCTGGGCGAGATGCGTGTGGAGGGAAGAGCTGGTAGGAGACCTCTCCCTGACATCCGCTGCCTGAAGGGCATTCTTAGACATTGTATCTAATATTGCCTCTATCTTTAAAGTTTGATTAATAGGGATCAGAGACACCTCACAAGATCAAGACACGGCTGGCCCTGCTCCAAAACTGCTTTCTCAATAACCTTCCTCAAGAAGGGAAGGGTAGCAGCAGGCCAGTCGTAAGCAAGGCTGGTCATGTCAAGAGATATTTTTCTCTTTAGCAGGGCGATGCAGTGTTGGGTTGGCTGGTGCCTTGCCCTCCTGAAGTGACTGGTCCTCACCCCAAAAACCTGAGGTGATGGGGTTGAGGGGCAGGAGATCAAGGTTCAGCCCAGGGTGGTAGGAGCAGCTGCACTGCATGTTGCGTTGAGTTGAGCTGGGTGGAACTAGCAGGAAAAAGCAGATATTACAAAAGGTAGTTGCTGGATTAAAGCAAAGTCCCTCTCTTGAATTTGTTGGCATCTTTTCTTAGGGCTTTGGGTTAAATAGCTGGCATAAGGAAACATCATTTTTCCTGTGTATATTGGTGTATTGGCTGGTGAGCAGCTCTGGCAGGCTGGCCTGCTTCCCCTTGAATCCTGCACCCCATTCAGCACCATCCTTCCCATTTAATCACCTCCTGGCGTGGAAGAGTCTCTCTGTCTGTGGTTTGTGTGCTGGGTACGTTTCAGGGGAGTATGCATGGGTGCTGTATGGGCACCTCTACACCTATGGCAGAGGTATGGTCTTGGAAGCTCTTGACCCAAGGTTTTCATGGGCAAAGGGCAAAGTGGAAACACCTCTTCAGTTTCTCTGTCCAGCCTTGCTTTTGGGTTTGAGATGGACCTGATTATTTCATTAAATTCACCACCTTTCAATATGAGGCTGGGAAAGTGGTGGGAGAAGGGACGGAGCTGCGATGCAGGTGCCATGCAGGCCTCAGCATGGGAGGCTGGTTGTTCCTTGCAGCCCATGGCAAGTTGAAGACCTCCTTGAGCATCCTGCAGGGATGTACAGTGATACTGGCCAAATTTTGATCCATCTGCTTTGGGAAGGACTTTGGGAGAGTCACAATAATTCATCCTGGTGTCTGGTGTTTTTTAGTCGTGCGGATAGGATTTGGTCTCTTAGTATCAACATGTGGTAGTGTGTTTATCTGAGAAATGAGACCCTTTTTTGGGCAGGTGATACATCTGCTGGGAAGTGTGATTGGGTGAATTTAGGTACAGCTTCAGCTAAAAAAAAAGGAAGAAGAATTCATAAAACTTTTGGTCACTGAATCAAAAATCTAAACATCGTGTATTTTATTTCCGTGCAGTTTTTGCCTCTGAATTTTCTGTTTGGAGACCAAATGGAGAATCTGTTTTACGTCTTGGACTGACTAGGACCTCCTATGAAGGGGCTTAGGTTTACATTATTAATGACTGTGCAACAGTTTGACAGCCTACATTGAAAAACAGTTATCTGCTCACCTTGTCTTATTTAGAGCTTTGTTTAGTGTCGTGGCAAGATCGACTGCCCTGCATAGGTCTGAGGTTTAGTACAGATCCTCTGGGCACATCTCTAGATACCTATATGTTTTGCCAATGGGAGTTTTGGAACAAGTGGATAATGTGTTCTGATCACCCTGACTGATCCACGGTAGTGTTACTTTGAAATGTAGGTTGTCTGTATGAAATGCCCTTCTCGCCTGTGTAATTTTTTGAGTCTGGGAGTTAGGAGAAGGATTTTACTGAGTGCTGACCATGCCATGCTCTGTCTTGATGGGGATGTTCAACCTGTCTGTCAAGGAGCTGTGGTAGCCTGGCTTTGGGGAGAGTGGCAGCAGTGGCTACTGCTCTTTCCAAGAAGCTCTTGGAAACTGGGTTTTTAATTCCACAACTCTCAAATTTACGCTCATCATTGGGGCTGCAGGAGGTAAATAATCCAGTCAAATTCAGATCGTGTTTGCATAATTCTCACCTCATGTCTGATGGGAGAAATAGTTGTTTCCTTACATTAATAAAAACCTGTAATTATTTTTCTTCTACATGTGGAAATTGGAGAGAAAGGCGTCTCTTTGCATTTTATTCTTTGTGTAATTTGTTTTTTGCTGTTGTTTCAGAATAATGTAGTAATGTCTTTGTTAAGAACTGGTAGCATCTGCTAATCTTCAGAGCTATCACGACAATGGTAACATAAAAACTTGAGGCCAGAAGTGGGTCCAACACCTTATTTGCAGGCATTCACATTTATTATAGTGCTACCACCGCTCCACTAGCAGAGGAGTATGGTGTTCAGCATAGTAAGAGTATGAAAATTTGGCCCTAAGCAGTCATTTCTGCTGCATTAGGGTCAGATTGCAGAGCCTTTACTCATCCTGGTAAGTATTTATTAACCTTTGGAGAACAATGGTTGTAATGAGATTGCCTGGGTAAGTGCATATCCCGTTGGGAATAAAGTTGTAGAGCCTGGACCTACTTGTATTTTCGGAATGGTGAGAAGGGCTCTTTGCTCTGCAGGTCGATTTTCCTACACGTGCTGGCTGAGGGCAGAGCTGAAGCCCAGCTTGGGCTGGACAGAGGCTGATGCCTTTTGAAGCGGTGCTTTAGCTGCGTGTTGTCTTTTCCAGATTAGACGTGCTGAGAAAGGGGAAAAAAAGTCAGTGTTTGAGTGACGTGAACAAAGTAATTGACTATCAGTATCAAGAGTTACTGCACAACCATGCAGGGGACAAGTCAGAACATACCTTGACAAAACCTTGCAACAAAGGGCTGCTTAAACACACCCTTGAGTCTAGGGAGCTGTAAATTGAGCTTCAAGTCCAATGAAATACTTTTAGGCTTCGTGTACGTTTTTGTGTCTGCTCTCTGTGCTTAAGTGCCACGCAGGAGGTGGCTGAAGTCTCCAGAAAGAAGCAGCAAGCACCATGCTCTGCTGAGCACTGAGATCAGCGGTTCGTATCGGTCCATGGCAAAGTGGCTTTAGCCTTCACAAATCACATGGGATTTCTGATTCCCACTTCATTTTTCTCATCCAGCCATATGTACTTTTCTAAAAATATGGGGAGGTGAAACAGCTCCTTGATCGTCTTTTAGTCACTGTTTTTCTTGCAAGAGAGAAACAAAGAGAGGGACCTTGTACCCTGCTGTGTGAGTGCAATGATCTTTCTATGAGCAGCTCCACACCCATTTCTTCCTACAGGTTAGAGACACATTTTTGGCACTGGACACAGTAAGCGTTCCAACATGTTTTTAATCTCCAGCTCTCACATCTTTAAAGGTCTGGTATCGTGGATCTAGTTGCGTGCACGTATTTCAAGGTACCTGAGTAGTGCTAAATGCGGGTAAAATAGCGACATGAATTGAATGTCTCGGTAGAACGGGTGTTTGTTCTGCCTGTCCTTCGGTGACGCTTTGTCCTCAGCTTTTTTCCTGGTGACACTACAGGCCTCTTCTGGATTTCTAGGTGTCTAGCGAAAGGCTAGTGATAACACCCTGCGATACATTTTTGTATTTATTCCTAAAGTCTGAAAGCCATCAACTGCATTTGCTAGGCACGCCAAGTGAGATGCCTTTGGTTGTTCACTTTCTAACCAGTGTGCACTGAGATGATGAGACGCAGTGACAAAATCTACTGAAGTCTTTCTGTTAACTTGAGTTTTGGATCAGGCTCCAAAATCTAATTTATTTCCTTCCCCATTTGCTCAAGATGCGAAGCGTGCCAATCTGGTTTTCCTTGCTCTTTGCTGGATGTCACTGCCACAGCCTGCATTCACCCAGCCTCTTGATTTCTCCCATGCTTTCTCTTATGGTCAGAGCCATAGGAGCAACCGCCTTGCAGGGAGAACCTCCCAAGTCACTGGGTGCAGGCTAAGGCCATCAGATGATGTCTTCAATGTCTATAGGTGCTGAGATGGATGCATCCCGCCTTGTTTTGTGTTTTACTCAAACATGCTGAGATGAAAACAGTCCCCATGGTGGAGAAGCGGTTGGGGAGGAGGAGATGGATGATCTTGCTCTTGTTCTGGAAAGATTCAGCGGTTGCCTTTCGTCCTTTCATCTCACGGGGCTGTGTAAGGATTAGAGCATTTTAGACCTTTCCCAAAGTGTCGGTGTTTGGAGAACCATTAGGAAGAGACTAAATGAATGACCAAAACGTAGGGGCAAAATAGATTCGGCAGTTCGGAAGCTGCAAACAAGTAATTTGTGGGGAATACCGAAAGTTTGCATTTGTGAGGTGGTCCCTTCTCCAGCCCATTGCAGCAGTGTTTATAAATCAGGGTAACAAAATGGGAGCCCTTCTTAGCCCTGTGTTGACAGTAAAGGTGCATTTAGCTGCAAAGTGTAGCACTAGCTGCAGTAAAAGCAAGACGGATGCTCGAACTACACTGCGGCTTGCTGGGAGATGACAGTAAGGTTGCACTTTTGGGACTGGGTCAGACCCTCGTTGGGTATCATGTTTCCCATTCTGCAGAGAGGGACTCTTTGGCTCCATAGGTTCCAGCCATGTCTTTCCCCATCTGTGCCTCTGTCTGGTTCGGCCTCCTGAGACATGGCTGTGTCCTTCTTTCCCCGCTGAACGTTCCCTGCCCTCTGCTCCCTCTAGGATAGTGGCCGTGGTACCTGGCACGTCTTCTTTG
Source organism: Actenoides lindsayi (assembly GCA_025331215.1). Lineage (NCBI taxonomy): Eukaryota > Metazoa > Chordata > Aves > Coraciiformes > Alcedinidae > Actenoides > Actenoides lindsayi. Next base: position 30,799 of record WTSP01026680.1, on the reverse strand, counting down.
AGCACAGGAGCCTCCTGTCCCCTGTAACCCCATCTGTAGGGTCCCTGGCTGTGCTGAAACCCTTCCCAGTTATCTGCTTCATCCATCGCATTCAGGGAAACCTAACTGGTTGGTGTAGGTGCTTGTAAGTGAGCGGTATTATATTACCCCACATAAATGTCATGTTAATGGAGCATTATAATGGAAAGATGCTCGTAGATCACTCTAAACCATTTTAGGCATCTGTTACTCTTCCGTCACCTGCTCTTCGCCCATTCGTTTGTGTTTGGGACAGGAAGGACGCTGTCGAGAGAGCCTAGAGAGGACCTGGGTGGAGGCAAGAGCAGGCCAGCGCAATGGAGCAGCCCACCTCCCCTCTGGGACCTCCACCAATGTGAAGCCCAGCTCCACAGGTCTGTGTTCATGCTGGAAGAGCTGTATCAGCAGAGTACTGGGAGGGCATGCTGTGGGTCGGCTTCGAAAGGGTGTTGATAGAAAGTGCTGACTTATCTGAGCTGGCTCAGTGCCTTCTGAAAGTCCGGTGTAGGCAAGGGGGGAGCCTGAGCGTCCGCATAGCCAAAAGCCCACGGTGCCTCCTCTGCGATGGCTTTCTAGATCACACCATGTAACACAGCCCAACAAAGGGCCTTTAAATCCTAGTGAAGAAGACAGACAATAGAAGGTCAGAGTTTAAAAGAGAAAGTGTGCCTTAGACTGATGTAATTCCCCTTCTCCCCCCTTTTCTTAGTGTGAATCCTTTGATATTTGAGCAGGGAAATCCTCTTTATCAGGAAACTCCACCTCCTCTTATCTCATACTCCCTCGAATATGCTATCTGCTCTCCTGCCTTTCATGCCTCCCAGCCCAGTTTGTGGTAGCAGCCGCCCCACGTGGGCACGTGGCCCTCCTGTCCCTCTCACCCGGTGGGTGCAATGAGGCTCAGGGATCAACGTGGAGACTCACTGTGAGTAAACACCCTCTGGCTAATGACTCCCTTGGGGACCCGTGCTCTGCTGTTATGGTCAGGATCCTGGGAGCGCGGGTGACTTGGCACAAGAGGCTGAACCTCCAGGTAACTTTGTTGAGATGCCCTGGCCAGTTGTAGCAGTATCCAAGCTTGGGTCAACATGGGAGCAACCTTAGAAATGTGGGGGTTTATTTTCTCAATCAGGTCCCTCTGCTCAGCCAGAGTTTAGATGCGTTGGAGCAGCCTCAGAGCTGGAGGAGCCCACGGCCACAAGCAAAGAAGCAAAAAACCTGTTTGCAGACCAAGCATAGTGCTGCTGGAGCTTTGCAGAGGAGGGAGGACTAATGTATGATGGGCAGGAGTGACCCCAGGGGAGAAAAACCCTATCAGATAGCCACCTGCCTTCCCCATGTCTCTACCTGTTCTGGAAGAGTCTTTGTCACCTGCTTTGCCTCTTGCCACTGTGGCATGCAGTGCTGCTTGGTGTTGCATTAAGGACACACATGGTGGATGTACAGGGTCTGCAGATGGGGCAACCTCAACCTCTTGTGACACTACCCTTGCAGCAGTGGCAGTCGAATGGGAAGGCATAGGTAGCAAAGCATGCCCATGTTGACGTTTCAGCCCAGCAAATAAAGGTCTCCCTCACCTACTTGTACTGTAGAGCAATCTCTTTAATAAAAATTATAAAACTAGCCATGTTGGGTCAGACCAGAGTTCTGCCTGTACCAGTGTCCTCTTTCTGGCCTGGCCAGCATGGGAGCCCTTGAAGGAATAGAAGACATAAAGCAGGCATGAATTACCCATCACCTGCTCTGCCCTCTTGTCTTTCCTCTTCTGCATTGTGGGTTGGACTGGAGCATCCCCAACTTTCCCTTGAAGTTATCCCCATCCTCTCTGGTTACTTGCACGTATTTTGCCTGTACCATGACTTGAGAGGTTGCATTTCGTTGATGATTGCATCAGATAAGTTGTGTTTCTTAACCTCTACACAATGGGCTCCAGTAAGACTTGTTAACACTCTTAATTTGTTATAATAAACAGCTGCAAAGCTGGGGAAAGGAAACGTCCCTGTGTGTATGCTCAAAGCCACTGGGTATCTCTGCAGAGCTGCGACAGCTCTGGAGACCAAAGAGCTTTTGTTCTTCTGCTCCATGGAAAATCAGAGCATGTCTCTGACCCTTGCTGTTGGTAGTCACAGAGGACCAGGCTCTTCTTTTCACCTGGTGTAACTGGGTGGATGTCAGTAGGAATATTCTCAATGTATGCTCATGTAAGGCAAAGGCATGATTTTGAGTGTGGAAGACATCAGGCACCGGCTACTTGTGCAGATGTCCATCTGGAGCCAGTGACTGCTGAGGGGATATCCAAGGAGTTTTGTTCTTTTTGTATGTAGAAGAGCCAGGGAATGATCTATAGTCACACCTAGGGCAACCCCTGAGGTGTAAATCAGATGGGACCCACCTGGCCAATTTGCACCAGCACATATTCTAGCCCTGAAGACAGATCCCTGAAGTCAGATGGGAATGGCCGCTGAATTTTTCTCCTTAAGACATTAAAAGAGACTTTTCCAGTAGGTTGCATGTTGGCTTTCACGTTGCTGTCTCCCCTCCTGTCAGCCCTCAGACACACGAGGCTGAGGCAAGATTTCATGGTACTTTTCAGTAACATCATCTTCACAGGCTACTTCGATGCTCCTGCACTTCCGACTTCCCATAGCCTGGAAAAGAGCCTGTCTGCGAGAAGCCTGCGTCCACAAAATGGTTCAGAGTGGAAGGAAACAGAGTCATTAATTGTGTAGTTTGGGTAGATTGTCATTCTTGCAGCCTTCGGTCTCAAGCCAGAGTAGTGCTCCCTTCTCTTAAAATAACAAAAAGGGAACTGTCAGAATCGGAGCTAAAAGTATTAGCATGATGAAACATGTTAGCAGGTGACCATTAGCACTTTGTGTCTGCATGAGTAGTGTCTCAAAGTGTTCTACTGGTAACAGAGCAGGGAGGGTGGGCAGAAAATGGCACTTGTTTTCAAACTGGTGTGTTGCTTTAATTGCATTTTTTTTATTGTCATCACTTGTCAAGGAGGATGTCAGGGTCAGGATGAGCTCTGGGCTGGGGAGGTGGCCTTGGGACAGGGCTAGGTTTCAAGAACCAGCTGTTTTCCAGAGAAATAGGAAAGGAGCAGATAGGCGGGAGAGGACCTGTTACTACTCTTATTTTGCTGTTACAATGTGTGTGAGATCCCTGACTCCAAAAGAAATGTGAGCGGTAGATGTGTCATGGAGCAAAACCTGGGTGTAACATCCAGGGAGGTGCTGGTCAGTCCAGGGGAATGAGATGTTTCTGCTGCCAAATCACAGAAAAGTCACAACACTGAGCTCAGCTCCTGGTTGCACTGATGCTTTGCTGGTTGCCCGGCATCTATTGATCATCGATGGTTGCTTCCGAGAGGCAGCATCCAGCAGTTGCTTAAGGGAGTGGTAGACATTTATTTGCAAAATTAGAATGAAAAAGAAAAAAATATAGGGGAAAAAAAAAGGGGGGGCGGGGGTGTGAAACCAGAAAATACTTGCACCAGGAATTAAGGGAAATCCTTTTGTATTTATTGTGTTGAGGACTGCGGAGGAGAGGTCGTTGCCCCTCCCTGCCAAACAGTGGTATGTGTTAGCTCTGATGGCTGGAAGTGACTTCTGCACAGCTTAAGCTGCGTGGTATTCCCAAATAACCCTGAGACCTCATGCAGCCCTGCCCGTCTCTGTTTCTCCCATCCCATTGGGACTTCCCCTCATCGCTCTCTGACATCCTGCTTACGCTGATGTGGAGATCCTCAGAAAAAAATCAAGCAGATGCATGCCATTTCCGACTCCTAGGGACCCTTCCGGTTGGTTCCATTGAAAGAAGGTGCCTTGTGGATGTTTTGTTCGTGTCTCAGCAACTGGCAGCCTTTCTTGTTCGTGGAAATGTCAGACCCTGCCTCATTATTGGCTACGTGACTGGGTCTACGTGTCTCACTGCTGTCGAGGAGCTGGCCTGGGGCAAAGCCTTTCTTCCACTTGCTACTCTCTGCCCGTTTTCAAGCCTCTGTGTCAAGGAACGTGGAATGGCTTCCTATTTTTTATTTATACAAGGTATTTTGGGGGAGACAGGCTACTGGTAGTCGGTGGTTTAGGTTGGTTCCCCATGACAAAGGAGCACTTAGTGGTTGCTCAACTACTTTTGTTGGTGATTTTGGGTTTCTTGTGAGGTTTTGCTAGGGTGTGCAAGCATGGGTCTTGCTGTGGGGAGGGACATTGGTTACCCCCCTCTGTAGCCTGAAAGCTGAGCCTTTTGTGCATCGACCTTCCTTCCTTCCTTCCTTCCTTCCTTCCTTCCTTCCTTCCTTCCTTCCTTCCTTCCTTCCTTCCTTCCTTCCT
>WTSP01026680.1:0-26344 GCA_025331215.1 Actenoides lindsayi | reverse complement strand
CTTCCTTCCTTCCTTCCTTCCTTCCTTCCTTCCTTCCTTCCTTCCTTCCTTCCTTCCTTCCGTCCTTCCTTCCTTCCGTCCTTCCTTCCGTCCTTCCTTCCTTCCGTCCTTCCTTGAGAAAATACAACCATGCTGGCAGTTGTAGCATGGTGCCTTGTTCTTTCTCTTACGGGAGCGTTAGATTAATGGCAAAAACATGGCCTAGGCACTGCTCTACAGTCCTCAAAAAATCCATTTGTTTGCTTTCCTCCCTCTGTCCTGGTGCAGCCGGCATGAGGGCAGTACCCACCTTCTGCCACATGTTTCTGGATGGCCGAATTCTTGCAAAACGGTAGCAGGGTTTACAACTGGGCAGCTGAGGGCTGCAACCGGTTCTGTGGGACCCCCACTGCCCTCCCTCCCATAGCCACGCCACAAGCCAAACCAGTATTTTCCTCCTCCCAGACCGTAAAAGGTTTTTAACTGTATGCACTTCAGTAGGTTTTAACTTTTTCATCTCGAATCTAAGCGGCTTTAATCAACATAAACACTTGCGGTGGGTGTAGGTTGCTGCATTTAATAAAGGGTGAGCTTGTTTTTCCTCCCCCTTCTTTCTTTTCTTCTTTCTTTTCATCCCTGATTTTGCATTCTGCCGCGCTCGATGAGCATTTAATCCCTGCCCTTCTGTCTGTTGAGATATTATGTTTTTTTAATAGTGCTTGTTTATGACTAAGGTCAAAGACAGTATTTCAGAACAAAAATTAGAGTTAGTTCATAATTGAGTACATATGTATGTTACTGTTTATTTTTATAGTTTGCTAATTTATTTTTAAACAGCTCGGTTGAGCCAACATGTTTATAGGTCTGTTTATCACATGTCTTGCCAGTCGGAGTGCTAAGAGACACATGCTTTTCAATAGCACAGATCCGAAGTTAAATTAGATAATACCGCCAGGTAGCAATTTAATTACATTAATTGAATGTTTATGTTGAAATGTAGTTTTGCAAAAGCTATAATGGAATACATTTATAAGTGTCTGCACATAAATCTTGGCATTTAGAATGTTACTTGAGCCTGCTGGTGGGGAAATGAAACTCTGTCGAGTGTTTTTGAGGGAGAAATGGGGTACATGACCACGAGCACTGAAGCGCCTGTGCTTGCAGTTGCTTTGGGTTTGGACACCGTCCCGGCTGTCAGCATGAACATAGAATCATAGAATCAGAATCGTTTGGGTTGGAAGAGAACTTTAAGATCATCAAATCCGACTGTTAACCCAGCACTGCCAGGTCACCACTGAACCATGTCCCTCAGCACCACATCTACATGGCTATTAAACCCCACCAGGGATGGTGACTCCACCACTGCCCTGGGCAGCCTGTTCCAGAGCTTGATAACCCTTGTGGTGAAGAAATTTTTCCTAATGTCCAACCTAAACCTCCCCTGGCACAACTTGAGGCTGTTTTCTTCTTGTCCTAGGAAACATCTGTGAGTGCCCCTTCCCGTGGCAGGAGTTCACAGGGAGTAACCTGGCCAGGTGGCTGCGTGGCCTGATCCAGTACGCTGGGATCAGAAAAAACCTGTCCATACAAGTCCCGATGAAGAGATAAGGGGTGAGGTGGCACTTTGCAGGAGGGCAGAGAGTCGTACGTTAGCCAGCGTGGAGAAAATGTTTGTCCAGTTGAAACTGAGCCCTCTCGGTCGTGCCCTGAGCGATTTCCCAAGCTTGGCAGCTGCTGTACCGGATTAGACCCGCGGGCTCTGGCTGTGGGCTGCCTTCCCTGGCCACGGAGCTGCAAAACAGCCTTCAAAAGCCAGCTTGGAGGAAGCACTGTCGAAGAGCTGAAGATGTGAATGAACCACACTCTCCGGCCCGGATGGGACTTAATCCTCAGCATAAACATTTTCAAATAATGTATTGTCAGGAGAGGGAGAGGGAAAATTCCTCAGTTTGATGGTGCCCAAGAATAGCAGTGTTGGTTAGGAAAGGACGGGAGAAACTGCTCTGATGCTGTTTGGTTTTGCTTACACCGTCGGCTTCTGCACGCACCTATTTCCAAGCAAAATATGAGAATCCTGGCGTTTCTAGCAGGAGAGGGACCGGGCTTTTTGCAGCTCCCTTTTAGGATCCGGAGAACTGAGTGAGTCTGGTTTCAAGAGAAAAAAGTACTCTAAATAAAAGGAGACAGGAGGTCATAGGTTGTTTTTTATCAGGGCTCAGGGATAGATAAGGGATAACCAGAGGAAAGTCACAGCTCATGCAGCATTCTTGTGCCGTGGTGGGTGATTTCCTTTAGTGTGCCTATGTGCTGGCAGGGATGGAAGAGGAAGAAGGGGGACATGCAAGAGCTAAACATCCGGGCAGTGGGAAGCTTTCAGAAATAAGCTGGTGGCAAGCAGGTCCCTGGCATTTCTTCAGGCTCTTGTATTGCAAAAAAAAGCCAGGAAAAATGCATTGGGTTCAGCACTGGGTTGTTTTAATGCATTTTGTCCATATACTTGTGTATGGGGACTCAGAGCCTCTCCCTGGTGCTTATCTGGATTGAGATGGTGAGATGGAATGGGTTTTTTTTCCCACATCACACCTTTGCTGAGTATGTCATCTCTCCAGACAAATACTTGTACCCAGGCAAGTCATGGCTGAGGCAGGTGCCTGGGGCCAGCAGGAATCACCATGCAGGTCCAGGTCACCATAGACCTCTGAAGATTTTAGCAGATGGCCGAGGAGTAGTTGTGGTGTTCTACTTGGTCTTCATCTCTTTCTCCAGTGTGTAGCTTTTCTATGCAGCCTTTGCTTTGACCCCGCTTTCATTCTGTGACCTTTTTGTACACCTGGGATTGGGTCCCAGACCCTGTCTTTGGGAGTGCTACTCTGGCCTTGCTGTGCTCCAGTGGCCTGAGCCAAATGTTACCACCAAACCTCATCCAAGACTGCATAGAGGACCTGTCGTTGCTTTGGGCTGCTGCACCCATGTCTGGGCTTGGAGTGTGTCTGGCACACTCCGGGGTGAAGCCCTCTGCTTAGTTTCCCTTGCAAAGCACCTGATAAAATTGCACAGAAACTCTTCACTGTACTGAACCCAAACATAGCAGGTGGGGCCAACCAGGGCATCTCCTCCAGATGAAAATCTTTATGTAGATACATCCAGTGGTGCTCCTGTGATAATGCAAAACACCTGCACAGATGAAACAAAGGGGTGTTTCTGGTTTTGGAGACTAGTTGAAGTTTCCTGATCCAAGCAGAAGATTTCCATGCCTGTGTAGGAGGTTTTCAGGAGCGTGGCTTCACTAAAGGCTGGAATTCAGGGGAGATGCAAGTACAGACAGAGCCTGGAGGAGCAGAAGGGGATGCCATGGTTCATGCTTGCACAAACCAGAGGAATTAGTTGGTGAAGAGGTGTGTGCAAGGAGTCCATAGGAGCATTGGCACAGTTCCTGGTGACTGGCATCACCATTTAGACAGTAGGTACCTGCTTCTTCCTCAAACTCTTGACAGTTTTTGCCTCATCACTTACACTGCGCCTTTAGTTTCCACCTTGTCTTGAAGGGCTAACACGTGATTCTAGCTCCGTGCCACAGGACAAGTGTTGTTGAAACGTGGGTTCTCAAGTTGAGGTGCCCCCAATGAACTTGGCATTTGGAATGGTCATGGGTGGTGTTTTCAGAAAGTCAGACTTTGTAGAAAGCCCACAGGATAGAAGAACCCAAGAGCTCTCATTTCTTCTCCGTCTTTCAGATTAAAGGTGCATTTCCTGTGTGTGCATCCTGGTGGACCTCTGTGGTGAGGCCTGGACTCATGGTCCAGCTTCTGCTGAAGAAGCACAGGGCAGAGTGATCACTGGACATGTTTTGAAACGCATTCAAAAATATTTAACTCTGTTAATAGCATTTGCTTTCTTTTCCCACCAATCTGTAAAGCGCCAGTTCTTTGAGGGCTTGATTTGCATGTGAACATGGGGCAGCTGTTTGTCCTCTCATTGGGTAACTTGTGACTAACTGTCTTAGAAAGCCTCTTGTCAGTAGGGTTTTCCCATCCTCTCTCTTTTTAGCTGAAAATAGGTGACTGATTTATTTTTTCTTTTGTCTCACAAAAGCTCACCTCTGGCTCGAGACCAACCAGGGAGAGTTTCTGCTGCAGATTAAAAATAGTCCCAAACCAGAGGGTTTCAGTGAAAGTCTCAATGTTAAACTGAAGTTACAGCGACCACCACCAGGTGATTACCATAATGCTGAGCGCTTATTGCTCGGCTCGAGGTTTCCAAACGCTTGGGAACGATTCCAGCTTGTTTGGGCTCGGGAACAAAACCTCTGTGAGATGCCGCAGCCAGGGTGGAAGGGATCCAGGGAGCGGCGAGAAGCGGCGCAGCACTGGCCCCGCGCTCGAGGCTCGTTTGAAAGGCTAAAGCCAGCAGAGCATCCCATAGCATTGTGGTAGGAATGTTAGCTGGCTGAGTTCAAAATGCTTGTTTAAAAATGATCAGTCACAGCCTAAAAGCATTTTAGGAAGGAGACTGAGAGGTAGCGCTGCTGTGTTAAGGATGCTGAAGTGGTACCTGCTTTAGGATCAATTGCAGTCTGTTTACATCGGATGTCGTGTTTCATTGCTTCCGATTCTGCTGGTATCCTTGTGAACAAAACTATCACCGTTGACAAAGTTGCTGCCATAGAGAACGACTGCAAACACTCTTTTTGGGGTTTGCAGGGGTTTAGGCAGGCTAAGGCATGAGAGTTGAGCATGGGAGCAGATAAACATGATCTGCGAATTGTCTTCTGCTCTTTGTTTTGTTTGCAGTGGGATCTTTGTTTGTGAAGATCTTTTTTCCCCAGTCTTGGAGGGTAGTCCACTTAAAGGGCTCACAGAGCTGTATTTTCTTTACAGTAATGAGGCAGGCAGCCTGACATACCAGTCGTGGGAAATCTGATAGACTTGGGAGACCCTAGGAGGGTAGAAAATTACTTAATTTACTTTGTGTGCAATAGTCTTAATTTTCAACTATTTGAACAACTGATTGCTGGGGCAATCATCAGATCTTCAGAGTTAAGATGTTTCCTGCTGGAATGGAGCATTAGCTAAATCAGCGATGGCTGGGGATGGCAAAACGGAGCGATTGCACGCGTCCATCTGAGGGTAAAGAGAAGATTAAAATGAAATCCCTGAACCTGAGCTGCAGTGCTTTTGATTTTCCAGGAAAGGTGAGGCAGGTGAAGCTCACCTAGTCCGGTGGTTAATTACCCAGATGAGGAGCTGGGGCTTCGTAGCTCTGGCAGTGGCTCTGGCAGGTAGGAGCTGGGTCCAGTTTCCTTCTAAGTGGGTGAGAAGTCCTTTGCTCGGTGATTCCCTGGTATTTTCTCATTGTGAGTAAAAGTGATAAAATCTAGAGGTGGAATTACATTATGTCTTGGGTGTTTTCTTTCCAAATTAGTAGGAATGTGCCTTTGATCCATTTCACAGAGTTGGAGGGCTGGATTCTGCTACCCTTTTTTCATGAGCAGCTGGCTGAAGCAAATTGACCTTGAGTAAAAGGATTAGGAACTGGTCCTTCATTAGGGTTAGGCCTTGCAGTCCTTGTGCTATGGGCGAGTCCTTCCTTGAATGAGGTTTCCCCTTAATTTGGATGAGAGATACCTTACGTATGTACCTACTAATCAAGGAACTGGTTGTTTAGCTCATAGGGATGGAAATAGCAGCAGAAGAGCAGAGTGAGGCACCTGCTCGCATAGCGAAGGGTGATGGGACTTGCTTTGTTTGTCAAGATTGAGCTTGTACTGGACCAAAGATGGCAGAGGACTTTTCATTGTAAAAGCTGTATATGTCACTGAAAAAAAACTGTTCATAATTGGTTAGAAAGGAAAATGGGTATGAATATCAAGAGACCTTCTCCTGCCTTTCTGTGCCAGCAGAAAATGAAAAATTCAGTGTGAAAGTATTTTCTTATTAAAAAACCCAAACTGGACTATAAAATGCAATACTAATTTCTGAAGGCTGAGAGCTGCATGAGTGAGAATATTTAATTACAGTGGCAAAGTACAAACATTACCTAGCGAGCATTCATTGTGTTAATAATAATTAATTAATTCCTTGGCTAAAACGTGCATCCTGCTCATGTTCTTTCAGTGGGCTGGGAATCTGATCCCGCTTTTTTATTTTATTTTGCTGACAGCCGCCCAGCAAGTAGGGAGGGTAGAGGCTGGAGCCCTTTTATATAAACAGAGGCTTTATGTTTCGCGATGTAGATGGCTGCGCTGGGCTCGCACGGGTTTGGTTAGCAGACTTCTGCAAACGAAAAGCGGGGACTTGAAGCAGATCAGCTGATTCAGGGGGACCGAGTATCCGACTGCTGCAGTGATAAGTGTCTGTACAAATATTTATACAATCCCGATAGTCTTTTGAATTGCATTATTACAACACAAAAAGCTGTCAGATTTCCAGCGTTTTCGAGGCGTGCTTCTTACAGCTCGCATACATTTTGCCAGCGGACGTGAGCGAGCTCTGCTTGTGCTCAGCGCTGGCTGGATCCGTGCCATCGCCCAGCCGGGAACAGGGTAGGTTCGGAGCCCATGCAGCACCTAGCCTGAGCTGATAAGCCCTGCAGAGAGCCTGGCTATATTAGTTCAGACTCAGCACTGAATTTATGCAACCATGTGGCACAGGGCTGACTCAGAGCAGCCGCCGAGTGAGATTGTGGGCTGGACAAGCTCAGGGCCACCTGCAAAAGGCGGGTAGAGAGGTAACCCCCCCTGTCTTTGAGAGGTGTGTTTCAATGCCAGGCGGCAAATTTCTGTCTTAGCCTGGCATGCTGCTCTTCCTTGCAGAGGGGCTGATCCCAAATCTGCAGTTGGCTGTGGGAAGCTTCCTATCGACTAAATGTTGCAACAGGCCCCATATAAAAAAAAAAGTGACAATTGTCACTCAAAAGGAGACATGAGGAGCTGTGGTGGCTTATGTGCAGGTGAGGTGCAGAGCCAGCTGTAAATGGATGTGGACTAGGCGTAGAAGGCCAAATATCCAGTTAGGTAGGTAGCCCAGCATTGCTGATGTGTATGGTTTCCTGGTGATTCTCACTGCATCTTTTGGGTTTTTTGGTTTTTTTTTTCTCAAGGCTTTCTTGGAGCCGTGGATTTCAGGATCCTACTGGCACTCAGATAAAACTTGAAAATGGGACTTTGGTCTCACTTACTTCAGCTCAAACACATGCAGGCATGATTCACACCACGAGCTGCCATGAGGCCAAAGGGATTATTCCAGATCTACAAAACCAACAAGATTTTGAGTTGGTGGAAGGTTGGAGCTTCACAAAAGTTGCTTGAATAGATTGTATGCCATCAGTGGCAAGAAGTGGCTGTCTTTGAGCAGGGTTGGAGCACATCAGGAAGCTGCCCCAGCCCTGTGTTTTTGCATGCTGATAGCAGTGGCGTGTCCAGTTGCACGCTTATTTTTAAGATAGGAGTTTGGAGAACAAGGCTGTGAAATGGCAGTCCAGGGCTGTTGCGGGACACCTGGTGTCCTTCAGTGTCACAGCTAAGGATAATTTTGGGTTTTAGGGGTGAGTGTGGGTCTTCCAGTAGTTTCAAAGGAGTGGGCTCTTTACTTGCAGTGCAGCATTTGTTTTTAGGGCATGTTTTTCCCCAGAGAAAGAAGAGTAGCAGTCCCGTGATCAAAGAAACAAAGCAAATTGCTGTGGAATTTCTGCCTAACAGTATTTAAATAATGAATAAAATAATACATGGTATATAATTTTAAAATGAGTCATGTATGCCTCGGCTCTGGCCTCCTAGAGCAGCATCTGAGGTGTCCAGTTCAGTAGCCTTAGCCTTTTGCATTAGGTAGCAGTGAGCTGTGTCCTTGGCAGCCCATGGCCTGGGACCCGTTGCTGTACAGTGAGAGCAGAGCCATGAAGCTGTTTGACCCACAACCCTGGGTCCAGCAATCCCCTTTGCTGCTGCTAACGTGCTGGCTTGGACGGAACAGCCAGATGCAAGAAAAGGATCGAGTGAGTCAGGGAGGGAGAGATTGCCACCTGATGTTCCCAATAAGGAGTAAAGCCAAGTTTTCCATGGTGGCTGGTTAATTTGCTGGGACTGCTGGGTTGGCCCAGCTCCTGCAGCACCCGGTGCCGCAGCATCCCTGCTCACCCAGCCAGCCAGTATCGCTGGATGGACCATGCAGAGTGCAGCAATATGGTTAGCCAGATAATGAGGGCATTAACCCTCTTTTCCTGACTGCGTTCTAACAGGAATAGCCCCATTCCTGAAATTTCACTTGCACACGTTGTGTCAAAATCATCTCATCTGGCCATGAGGTGGGGATGACTGCCGTGCCCAGCTGCAGCCAATGGGATGGGGTTACTTCCCTCCCTCTGTGCAGAAAGATTCAAGATGTTGTGGGGTAGTGCTGCTCTCAGAGGCTTTGCTGGGGCAAGAATGATTAGGGCTGGTTCTCTGGAAGTAATGGGGTTGGCTTGGTAGGGCTGCACGTCTTTCCCTGGCAGCCTCTTTTGGTTTCCAGCATGGATGTGCTCTGTGACTGAAGTGTCCCAGCTTCAGAAGAGGCAGACGGAAACAGTAAGTGCGAAGGGCAGGTTTAAGGTGGCATTATTCATTTCACAAAACCATAAAGAAAATGTGTGTGTGGCTCAATATATAGTGTAGCTCTGTGGACCAAAAGCATTTTGTTTGGTGTCTCACATGCAGCGTAGTTGGAGCGGGCAGGTTTTGAAGCTGTCGCCTGTCCCCCTTGTTGTTTCCTCTAGTAGAAGTAGCTCTCCCTCTCTGGACGGGCTTTGTGGCATGGGATGTCCTCATCTTGAGTGCCATAAGTGGTGACTGTAGGGACGTACCGGCTTGAAGGGCTTTTGAAAGCTCAGCTTTTGAGAAGATGAGAAAGTAACTGCTCAAAACGGCTTAAAAACGTGGTTTGTACAGTGCAAAGCATGGGCACATTGGCTGTGTTTGTAGCCCTGCAGCTAGGTACAACCTGCATGGGTCTGATCCTGATAACCCACGTGTTCTACTGAAGTGGGTCAGGAGCTGCAGGTGCTGCCAGAGCTGCTGCAAGGAGATGGGTCCTACCCCTCAGCTCGTTCAGCATCCTTCAAAGCTCTCAGCCATGGGGAAGCTCAGCGGTGGTGGGATCTCTGTAGAGCTGGAAGCTCAGACAGCAACAAAACTGGCAGGTAGACAGTGTCCAGAGGGACACGTCCTACTCCAAAAGGAAGGGACTGGCGGTTTGCCCCAGGGTTGTGGCTATAGCCTTGGCACTCTGTGAGCAGTACCAAAAGCTCCCCCTCAGTTTTGTGCTTTGTCCCTGTGTACTCATATCCCATAGATACCTTATTACAGCACCTGCACAAGCACTTCTGCGGGGGAGAAATAAAAAACGTATACAGGTGCTTGCAAACCTACATATACTTATTAAACACCGTAAGCGGCTTCGGCACCAAAATGATAAATACACTTTAGAAAATTGCCTGTAATCACAGTGAGAGCTTTTCTTCTCCTCATCTGGGGGCCAGAGCGCGGGTGCAGGGGGATGGACTAGAGCTGCTTCAGCTGGTTTCTCCATTTCTGCATGGTACAGGGAGCGGTGAGGCATGCTCCTGGAGACAGCTTGGTGATGACTGCTCTGGGACATGCCATTCAAGGGACAAGTCCTGCAACTTTGCAAGGAATTTGAACAGATCTGTGTTTATTAGGAGCATCTTCCAGCAGTAGCGCATACTTGGGTGGACAAGATGGATGGAGGAATCATCCCGCCTTCACCAAAACCCGTGGGGAACCTGCAGCAAACCCCACTGGCTGCCTGTCCTCAAAACCAGCTGCTGCCCTACACGTTGCCTAAACGGGCAGATGTTGACGTTGCTTAATGCGATGAAGGCCTGAACGTCTGTTTATTAACAGATAAGATGGTCAGGCTGGTGCTGGGAGCGCGAGCTGGCCTGTGCAACTCCTGTGGTTTCCAACCGTACTTATCGAGGGAGGGGGCTGCCTGCCCAGGGAGGGTGTTTCCTCTAATCGGTGACTTCACACGCCGATGGCACGCAGATGTGCAGGGGACAAAGGTTCGGCTCTTTGGCATTTTTATAACAGCCGCTTTGGCCAGGCTTAGGGGAAGGAGTCATCTAAGGCAAGGCTGGGGAGTTTGAAAGAAACAGTTTTGTCAGAAAGAGTAAATAAATGGGTATCAAGGGGGGGGACCTCACACCCACCCCCTTCACCATTAGTATTCACCATCCTACGTAGAAGGAATTGACTCCTGCCAGTATTTCCTAGCAGTAAGTTTAGCTCCAAAAACCCTTCCGCAAATCGTAGAATCATTTTGGTTGGAAGAGACCTTTAATTTAAGATCAAGTCCAACGCTGTCGGGTCACCACTAAACCGTGTCCCTCAGCACCACATCTACATGGCTTTTAAATCCCACCAGGGGTGGTGGCTCCACCCTGCGCAGCCTATTCCATGGCTTGACAACCCTTTCAGGGAAGAAAATTTTCCTAATATCCAACCTTAACCTCCCCCGGCACAACTTGAGGCCATTTTGCCTCGTCCTATCACTCGTTACTTGGGAAACGAGACCAACCCCCACCTCACTTCAGCCTCCTTTCAGGGAATTGTCAAGAGTGAGAAGGTCTCCCCTGAGCCTCCTTCTCTCCAGTCTAAACAACTCCAGTTCCCTCAGACATTCCTCACAGGACTTGTTCTCTAGACCCTTCACCAGCTTTTTTGCCCTTTGGGACATGTCCAGCAGAGGCAAGTCCTTCAGAGGTGTCTTTTATTGTCCACCTTCTGGCCCTGAGACGTGGTGGGCAGCACACTCAAGATGGTCATGGGCTCAATTTAACAGCATCTCTCCCGCTTATCAGACTACATAATAAACATAGCTTTTAAGGGGGATTTTTTGGGGAGGGGTGCGAGGCGGGTGGTGAATGGGGAGGCCAGACACCATTGTCTGGCAAGAATGCGAGTCCCCAGGGGCGAGCGCGCCTGGGCTCGCCTTCCAAATTGTCCCAGCATCAATCCCATCGTGTCCCGTCCCCCGTCCCCCCCTTTGCGGGATTTCCTTCTCCAGCCGGGGTTTTGTTTCGGAACAAGCGTTGGTCAAACAAGCTTTTGTTTGCGGTCAGTTGCTTGGCACACACACACCACTTCTGGTGGGGGGACAATGGGGAAGCTGTTTCGGGGGCAGCTGCGGTGGGACTGAAAGGGAATACTGATGGAAAAAGGGCGCAGAGAGGAAATAGCTGGGTGGAAATTAATTGGGAGGATCTTACGGAAGGTGGGTGCTGCAGCTAGGTTGGGAGGGTGGCAAGGACTTCTTCGATCCTGCTGCCCTGCCACCTTGTGCTGGCTTGGAGTGCTTCCCCCCCACCCCAGGATACCCCACCTTGGACCAGTGAGAAAGTCGGGCAGAATATTTGCAGCAACAGTTCTACAAAGCTTTCTTTCAGGAAGAAGTAAACTATTTACAGCAATAACAGAGTTTAAAGGGAATTGTATAAGTGAGACTGACTTCTTTGTCAGCAAAAATTGCAGCAAAACCTGTTCATAGATGACATTACCTAAATGACATTACGTACGTATGTCCTTTCTTTCACATTTCCTGTAATCCTGTTACGGCATTGTCCCATTACCTCAAGCACTGTCATCTTTAAATGCTGTCAGATCTTAACTGGATGGCCAAGGACATCAGAAAAGGATCGAGGTGAAGCTGATGGCAATTTCAGACCTGCCTTATATACAGCCACCTCCCAGCCTACCCCTGGACAGGGTATTTTCTTATAAAGCGTTCAAGTAAAGTGATGACTCAAGGACTTTTACATCTTCTGTGCAGCTGCCACCCATCACCATGGCATGCAGCACTCTTTTTGGGGAGCGCAGGGGGTCGGGTGCAGATGGGGTGTTAGAGATGCTGGAGGGGGCGGGTACACACCCTGTACCCACTGGTGATTGTTGGAAGTTGCTCCCATCCCTGAGAAAATGTGGGCCTGGAGGTAAGCAGGTAGAAAATGCCCCGATGTTATTGGTCTCTCACTGTATTATTGCTAAAAAATAACGTGAGGCCAATTTCTTTTACTCCAACCACAAATTCGCTGCTGTGGTTTTTCAAAAGCGCTACAAGCCGTGGCAGGACTTGGGAGGATTGTGACTTGTGCTATTTACCTGCTGAAATATTCAGTGCTCTTAAGCCTAAGGAGTGGAAAGTGTCGGTGTCGAAGCGGTAGCCTGTTTAAACTGGCAGCCCCTTCTTGTCAGGTTATAATAGCAGTGATGATAATTGCCAGCGCCAGGGGCAGGAACTGTCATTTTTTTATCTCTGGGTGCAGTGCCACGCTCCCAGGGGCTCTGGTCCTCCATGGTGGCTGCTGAACCTGGCTGCAGTGAAAGTAACAGCAGCCTTGAATCTGAAATGCTCACTGCAGACTAAAGCCAGTGGTCAGGCATGCAGAGATGTATCTGGTTGCCCCATGAGCCGGTTTTCTCAAGAAACGGAGCTGCCCTGTGGGAGATTATGTTGGCAGCAAGGGGAGTGATGCCATCGGGGACTGGCGCATGACTCCCTGATGGGTTGTCCTGGCTGTGTGGATGTAGTGGTGCTGCTGGCAGGTCACAGTGAGCCCCGCATCCTCCTTTGCACCGAGATGTACAGTGTACGTGGGCTGACATAAGCAGATGGATGGTGGAGATCCCACCCCCTTTATCCAATGTGTTGTCGAAGTAAAGAGGTGAAGAGCCAGAAGAGGAAGACTCATGGATGAAGAGCATGAGAGTGGCTCTCTTCTGCAGGGCAGCCACATTCATTTGGTCCAGTGCAAGGATTAGACAGCAGCAAGGCTCTGGGTTTAGTGCCATTGATGCTAAAAAGCAGAGCCTGGATCCCCAAACCTTCCTGCTGAAAAGTAACAGCGGAGCAGCCCATGAAAAAAAGGTGTATTTGTCCAAAGAAGGGATATGATGATATGACCATGAAGACTACGCAGAAGATCATTTGCTTTATCAGGTGTGGTTAGGAGTTTCTGTCGCTGTTACTGGTTTCTAAGTGCTGCCAGTTAAAACATTTAATGGCATTTTCCTGTAAGAAAATGCTTATCTTACTAAAAGATGTGATTCTCTACTATCTGTTTCGTACACTTAAAAACTCTTGTTTCCACTTGGTTCTTTACCACCAGCACTATCTTAATCCATCCTCCGAGGCGAATCCTCTGGTTTTGCCCTCTGCCTATTCAAGGCCCACGTGAGTGGGCAAAAGTCTCCAGGCCAGGTCTTACCAAGTGAGTGTTGTCCTCACCTGCTGGTAGCTCTGCCCCCTGCTCCTGGATGGGGAAAAAGTGACCTGCCAGATGTGCTGGAGCCATCTCATCTCCTTTTGCATCCCACAGCCGCCAGCAGGGTTCTCCCTGGAAAGGTCTGTATCGGACACTCCTAAGCTGGCCACAGTTTCTGCATCACTGCCCCATCTGGCAACTAAATTGATGCTTTTTTGGATGCTGGAGGAGAATTTTTCTCTGTTCTAAATCTCTTAATAACTGAACATTTAGGTGTAAAAGCACTAACTGCACTCAATTCACCAGGGTTCTTTTTCAGTCATAGCTTGGCCTTTTTTTCCCCTATAGGCACAGGAACCATTTATAGCTGAGGTGGGCCGAGTTTGCAACTTATTAATCTCTGCCTTGCATGTGGGTTGAAAAGAGACACCATGCCTTTATCAAAAGCCAGGCTAGCACAAAAGCCTATGCAAAATCATCATCAAATCCTATTAGAGGTGGAAAATATCTCTTAGATCATCTCATTCATTTCCCTGCCAATTCTAGACCATTCCTGAGAGTTAATTTTCTAGTGTCTGCTGCTGACTCCCTGTGTGACTGCAGGTCTGTCATCTTGCCTTTGGGTTGTCACTGTAGCTTCCACTCATTTCCTTGCATTTCCAAACAAGCCTTGATTTTTTTTCGGTGGTTGCCTGTGTGAGTATTTGCCCTGTATTATGTATTACCAATAGTTTCTACTCGGAGAGCATCACCAGATGCATCACCATCACAAGACCTTGCTTGTGGCTGGGAAAGGCGTACCCATCAGATGGGGCTTGCTGGGTGCTCAGGGAGTGCCGTCCTTCAGACAGGGGCTTCATCCTCTGCAGCCACCACTGCCTGCGAGAGACACTGGGGCAATGAACATCTCCAAGGGAGGCTTCCCTCCTGCTGTTGTGGCCGTGGGTTCAATGCAAGCAGATCATCCACCATAAAGCGCTTCTCCCAGCTGCTGCTGGTGCTGCCTCTGATAAACTCACACTGCAAAGTCCTGAGCTTGCTGTGACATCCACGCAGCAGTGAGGAGAAATAATAATAATTCAAAGCTGGAGCTATTTATAGCATTAAGCAAATGCAGATTTCATCAGGGTTTGTTTCAGAGGAGGAAACAGCGTGTAGGAGTAACCTTACTCATAACTTGCTGGCGGCGATTGAGTTCCCCGACACGGTGAGGGTCTGGGCAGCCCTGTCAGTGCCGGGAAGGTCAGTCCGGCAACTGTCACCCGGAAAGCATCAAAAGCACAAGCTGTCAATAGCGACCCGCATTTGCAGAAAATCCGAGGGCTTTCTAATTAACTGAGGATCTCTAAATTAGAGAAAGCCGCTTGACAAGCCCCCTCGTATGCCTTAAGTGTCAGGGCTCAGCTGATCGCCGCATCTAACAAGCGGCTGATTTTTCACAGTAGCTCTGAGACTCAATCAGCTCCTAATGGCTTCGTTTCAAAACGTTTCAGTGCATTTTTCGTCTCTTACTCCGGAACTTATGCTCTTTGTTCCCTGCTCAAATATTCTGGCACTTTTCCTTAATTTTAGGCTTCTGCCTTGTGACGGCTTCTCTGCCCTAACTACGCAGCTCATCGCTTGCCTTTCCCCGCATGCGATTCCTCTGCCGCAGCTGCTCGCTCTGCTTTCTAATCAGGAAGTTTCAGAAATTGCCCCTTTCTCTACCCACTGATGTACAGGCAGTGCTGCAGGGTCCGGAATTTCATAATGAGAAGGAAACCCACATTTAAACAGACCCCTGTGTAATAGGAGCTGAAAAGTGGCTTTATTTCGGTTTTACACCCCCTCCTTTTAAGATAGCGAATGCGGTTTGCAAATGCACCTGATCTTGACAGACCTCCCGCTGCTTTTATGCTGCGCCGCAGATTTGGGTGCTGGCACTCCTGATTTACGCCATGGCAAATGAGATCAAACCCTGGTTTCAGCTGCATCCGCAGTGGAGTAAGAATATGCACATTTAAACCGAGGGCTTCAGGCTGCTGGGGAAACGCGGGTGGTGTGCGTGTGTAATCTTTCCCGACATGTAACTCCCATCGCTGGTAAGGAGACCCATGTGAGGTATCCTTGGGAAGGCAGCAGGATAAACTCCTATGTAAGCAGTGATTAGAACACGCACATACTGTTGAGGAAGGTAGAGGGTTAATCAGCAACTCTTCAAAACTTCTCCGCTTCTGTTTAGGTTCAACCTCTTATCCATATCTTGGCAATTATTCACGTGAAAGAGAATATAAATCCCAATGCCTGATTTTCCTTCGGAAAATTTCACCAGGTAATCAAATCCTGAAGTACATATTCTATTCCGGTGGTTTTATCAGTAAATCAAATTTTTATCATTTATCAGCAAAAGTTAGATTTAAGCATCTTCACTGTAATGTTTGAAAGATGAACATTTGTTTCAGCGGGTACTGTGCCAATCAATAATCTTCCAGCTTGACTCAGCTATCAATTATTGCTGCAATTATTTGTCTAGTTGGATATTTAAAATGTCATCAGAAAGAGATGATTACATATTCCAGAAAGCAAGGCACTGTATAATCAGATGAACTGAATCCAGTTAAATGTAGTGTGGTGCTAACCTGTCCTTCAAAGCTGAATTCTGCTAGCCGCGACTGAAACAATAGCTTTCTGCATTATTGTAAGGAAACAGATCTTAACCTTGGAACAGTGCGTGTTATTGGGGTCGGGTAATACTTGGCGAGAGGAGACCTTGCAAGCCTGGAAATTGAATCAGCCTTACTGACATAAAGGAGACAGGCTTGTAGGGGTTTTTTTTGGGGCGGAGGAGTGCTGGTTTTGTTGGATCTCATCTGCAAATCTATAAATAAGAAAATCCACTCTTTATCTGCTTTTCTGGGAATTTAAACTCCTGAGCTGGAAGCATCAAATTTTCGTATGCCCTTTTTGCATTGCTTGACTTGATGTATGTATGGTAAATACTCTCTGTGCCCCGAGAATGCAATAAAGCTGTAGCAATTCTTGCTAGTCTTACATCCTCCAAACTCCAGATATTCGGAGTATTATATCATTTTCAACTTCAAGGATATCTCCACGATGGAGAGGAGATGGAATAAACCAGAGGAGACCAGACAACTTTATGACACCTTTTGGTCCTATTTGCAAAGCAGGGAGGGTAAAATATATGTATCATCGGTTCTACTAACACTCTCTTGTGCAGGTTATGAAACTAAACGTTGTAGGATCTGGTTCAGCACTTGCTGTGCTTGCAACTCCATAGTGACATTGAACTTGATCAGGGACAGAATAAACCTTTGCCTTCCTGGCAGGTGATTTGCAGGCAGAGGTGTCATTTCGGGGGACCTGCAGTTCCCCTGACCCACTTTGTCAAGATGGTTTGCTGCTGGCTAAATATTAATTTGAAAGCGAGAGGAAAATGAGCCGGGGGGAAGGCTGGGAAAGAGGAGAGTCTGAAGAGGATCCATTTTAAGAAGGAAAAGGTAGAATATGGTTCTCAAGGCCCTCAGCTGAGGGCTGAGGTTTTTTTGGCTACATTGACATGCAGCCCAAGGCACTAGTGGGAGGAGAAGAGAAGGAGCCGGAGAAGGGGACCTGTCTGAGAAGGGCCAAGGGGAGCTGACAGGGAACACCACATTGCTGCAAGATGATAGTTTAAATGTATGTGCTTTAAGGGGCCACGTAAATCAGATCAAGAAGCTAATATGCAAAATACGGCAAAATAAATGCAAAATAAAGCAAAGCCATAGGTGACAAGGGTGAGAGTTAATGTCTCACTAGTGCCCCAGCAGCAGCCTGTTTGCTGGTGAGTAGTGCTGGGAAGGCACCAGTCCTGGTTTCTACATGGGGAGGGTGCACAGCTATTTCAAAATTCCTTTGATCTCTCCAGGAGTGCCCTGTGTGGTAGAGCCACCATATCCTCCAGCGAGGTCCCACAGTGCTGATCAGGTGACCCAAGCATAAGCAGCTCTTCTCAGGAAAGCAGCATCCTGGAGTCATGGCTCAGAGTTTATATGTAAGAGATAAGTTCTGCATGATGTGCATTGCAGCGCAGCATCCACAATGCATGCTCACCTGTGCTGGCTGCAAGACTGAGTGATGCTGAAGCTGTGATGCAAACCGGGAGAAACACTTCACTGCTGGCATCTGCTGGGGCTCGGGGGGCTCATGCCGCATCTCACCCCACACTGCAGGTATGACCTGAGATGTCAGGCTAGAGCTTCTCCTTTCTTCCCTTTGCAAGAAACTTTCTGAAGGGGGCTCTAGTTTTTTTCGGGTGCTGCTGGCTGGGGAGAAAACAGTAGGAAGGGAAACAATTCGTCACATAGGTGTATGAGAGTGAATGAAATGCTTTGGAAGCTTTTCGGAGCTGTATAATTACAATACTGCATTTAAAAAGTGAATTATTGATTTGGTTGTCCCCAGAAGCCACTGGGTAAATGCATAATTACAGATCGATGGAGCAAGGTATGGTTTGCTGGATAGCCAGGTTAGGCTTTGAAAGGGTTTTTGGGGGGCAGGGCTTAGATGGAGCTTGGTCATTGTTGGATCACAGCCCAGGTGGACCTTCCAGCAGGAGACACGCGTGGTACCAGGTAGGCCCATCCCAGCAACTCCACTCCGGTCGGAGTCCATTCATTTACAGTCTCTCTGCTTGTGCGCGGGAGAGTCAGGTGGGGAAGCCTGCACATCTGAGATGTTGGTTACTTTGCTAATGATACTTTCAGAGAAATGAGCTGGTATCGGGGAGGAGTTCCTCCTATGGGGCTGACAACACCATGGAGTTTACCCTTTAGGTCCTGCCGCTGGTATTTGAAGCTAGTGGAGCTGCTACCTGTATGATGCTGCAGCTGCATCACCTCTATTTCTTCATCTTCATTGCATAAGCCTGTAGGGTCTATATGTGTACGTGAAGGGTTTCCTTTTAAAACTTCATTCAAAGCCGAATTTTGAGCACATCATTATCTTCCGATGGCAGGTTTCTTCTATTACTCACTAATCAAGACATGACAGATTTCCACACCCCCACCCCCCCCCCCCCCCCATAAGTTCTGAAAAAGCACAAAAGCAGTTGCAGCCTGATACCTTACTTGCCAAATTGGAGCTTGAAGCAGGTTTTCTTGGTGGCCAAATTGTAGTCGCCTTGAAAATGGACATGACAGACGTTGAGGTCAGGCCCGTATGCCTGGCAGTGCTGTGTGCTCCAGCAGGACCTCAGCACCTCATTCCTCCTTGCGGAGGCTCCAGCAAACTGTGTGATTTGTTGCTTGTGGTTAATGAAACACTGTTCTGGGTGGGATTGAGGTGTTATGGGTTCAGTTTTGCTTGGAAGAATGAGTAAATACACAAAATAAAGGGTAGTGGTTTCAAATCGAAAGAGGGTAGGTTTAGATCAGATAGTAGGAAGAAATGATTCACTGTGAGAGTGGTGAGGTGCTGGAACTGGTTGCGCAGAGAGGTTGTGGCTGCCCCAAAGCTGAAAGTGTTGAAGGCCAGGTTGGATGGGGCTGAAGGCATCCCTCCTCATGTCAGGTGGATTGGAACTAGATGATCTTTAAGGTCTCTTTCAGCCCAAATGATTCTATAATTCTATGAGAATTTGTTGAGGCTACAACCAAAATGGTTATCCATGGAGTTTGTACTTGTCCTGCAAGGGCCGGATGTTCTCCAGGGTTACAAGGTGCCTGGCCTGCTGCATTGTGGATAGACTTGGTACTGTTCCTGCCTGTGTCCCCTGACAAAGATTCTGCACATTCCTTTTCTGTGGGGAGAAACCAGCCTCCCTCTTTCCAGCCCTTCCCACTCACTCTTTATGCAGGCCCCCAAACCTTAGTGGAAACTTGAGCAATGCTTCAAAACCCAATGAAAACTTGGCTTTGGGAGAAAAAGGTGAATTCCTGGAGTTCCCAACTCCAATCTAAATCTTTGAATGGCAAGGCCATGCCAGCCGTATGTTTAGTTTTATTATTGCTGTTGTTTTGGGGATTTTTTTCAAAGTTTGGGTCATGGCATTAATGTTTGGCCCAGTCCTCCTTTAGAAGTGGGGCTTTTAAAAGGAGGTGTAATGCAAAAACAGGATTATTGTTACTCAGTTTAGAAAATATTTCACCAGTTTTGTTAAAATCATTTCAGGGAGTTAGAATTTGCAGGAAAAGACTTATCTTCAGGAATATCAATAATTGTTTTATCAATACATATGTTATCAATAAGTATAGATAAGGAAAGGCAGGTAGAGATGCCAAATGAGGCACGAAGCATCCCATAAAGCAAAACATCTTCTAGATTTTTGACATTTTGACAACTAAGCTGGTCCTGGGACGCAGTGTCAGGCCCATTCGTAAACAACGTGAACTTGATTTGCAGGGTTTTGTTTTTCAAACACAGAGCACCAGTGGTGCAGGCTATGCTGCATCACTTCCTACAGAGTTTCAGGGACATTATCCTTTTCCAGTGTTTCTGAATCTGGTTCATCTAGTGATAAAGAGAAGAGATTAGAGAGAAAGTTGTACATAAATGCACCTACTGCTGTTATTTATTATTATGATAACAACAGCAGTAATGCTGATGCTAACAGTGCTAACGGCTACTTATAACTGGTTCATGATGGACCAGATTATTGAAGCACTGGTGTATCGGGAGGAAGGATTGGTGCAAGAAGGAAAAAAGTATGTTTGGACAGTTGCAGTTTCTCATCTAAACTGGTGCTACCAACTACCAGGAAAAGGTGAGTCATGACAAAGCAGCTATTTCTTACCAAGAGAGAAGTGGGCTGCTGCAAGCGTGGAGTGGACGTACTTATCTCCTGGCCCTGCGACGCTTCCTGTGTCCCAACCGTTTCACTTCTCGAGTTTTCAGTTGAAAGGAATTTCAACAGTACGGATTTCCAAAAGAGAGAAGGAGAGAGAGGGGGAGAAAAAAAAATAGATATTTGACAAGCCAGATGGAGAAGAACTGAATCAAGTACAAGTGGTAACAATTAACTCCATTTTTTTCCTCCCCCCCTTTAAATACCATAACAACTACAAATGTATCAGTCCAAAAATCAAGCAGTCAGTTGACATTAAAGCTGAATAAAGAAGTTCCTGGGTTTGGCTCAGATTGTTCCTCTGATAATTGGTCTTGAGCAGAAGAGAGGGGGGTGCATGCTGCAGGTTGTAGGTGTTCAAGTCGCTTTTAACTTTTGTACTCTGCAGTTTGATAGCAAAATTATGTATGTGCTGTGTAGGTGCAGGTAACCCTGTAAAGAAAGACCCCTTGGCTTTGCCTACATATGCAAGATTTTTGGGGAAGGTAGAGAACACAGGAGCAAAGCCACCAAGGCTGGTGCTGCTGGCTTGAGGAGAGATGCTGCTGATAACAAGGGCTGGACCATCTGGGCAGTGAGGGCCAAATCCTGGTCTGCTCAGAGATTTTTCTGGCATGGAGATTTCTCCAAGGAAGTAAATCTGCAGCTGTGAATGAAATCCTTGTGAACACCGTTGGCTCATATGCAGTCACTGCTTACACCGCCGTTTTGTTTGTGAAAACACTGGGAGAACTGGGGTGTCTATAATACTGCTTGTTTCTGTGCAGCCCCTACAATGCCCTGTGGTAAAATATACATTATATGCGTATCTCACTCCTTAATCTGGTGGTCCTTCCCAAACAGTGTCCTGTGCTGTGGGCTGCCTGTTTTGGTTAGGGGCACTGAGAGCATGATGCACGTGGTGTTTCAGCATTGCTCTTCTGTAAAGCGATGGTGTGTCCGGCGAGCAGCTTTCCTGGATCCAGCTCTGACTTTTGAGAAATGAAGGAAGCTCTTCCAAAGCACATTGGCACATGCATGCAGATTATTCCATTACTCATTTGGCAATGCCTGAACTTGCATGCCTAGCTCCAGAAATCCTTTTTTTTTTTTTTTTTTTTAATTTTTAATTTTTTAATTTCTTGTTTTCTTCATTTCCCCCCCCCCCTTCCCAGCAGTGGCATCTAGCTGATAGCTTCTCCTCCCAGCTGGTCTTCTCCCCAGTATCTTGTCTGACTTTGCTGCTGGTGGCTGTGGACATAGCTGTGGGTCTTGCTTGGAGACAGTTGTATTGTGCCTTGAGGTGTTGGCTTGCTTTGACTTGGACTTTAAGCGCGCCGGGTGTATCTGTGAGCACAGTACAGAAGAGCCAGGTTGGTTTTTTTTTTAATATTAAAAAAGCCCCTTAATGCTGAAAGCAACCTTCTCTTCATATTTTACGAAATAATTGTGCCAACTGCCCTTAAAGGCACTTAAATGCCAATATCCATCCCGTTCATTTGTTAACATTTTTCAGATCAGAAGCTAAATCTGTCACTCGTGTGTCACCAGTTAAATCACTTCTTTTAGGGGCATGGCAGTCAAGAGCTGTTCTGCTGCTTTTGTTTTAGACAGGAGCCAGTAACTTGAGAAACACTAAACACTGGTGGTATATTGAAATGCTGTGTCCTGTCACTAGTCCTTTGCTGGCTGGAATGTAGAAAGAGAATAAATACGTTACAGTGGGTGAGACTTCGTTGGGTGAGACCAGTCAGGTTTCCTGTTGGCCCCACATTTGTATTTGGTAAGTGGTATCCCCATGTAATTCTCCCAAATATGGGAGAATATAGGGGTAATTTCTCAAATATGAAGAAAACGAGCGGTAAAATTGACTAGGAGGAGAAATGTACACACAAAAATGCCAGTGGTAATTGGGAGCTATTTGTAAAGATTTGATGAGCTGTCCAGGAAGGGAGAGAGCAACTTTGGCCCAAATCCAAAACCAACTTCACCCGCTTCAGTGGTGAGATGAGAGCAGCAATTAGATATTAAAAAAATCAATATATGACAATTAAAAAAAAGGAAAATTGATAGCAATCAATCGCAGTGAGAAACCATGGTGGGTAGAGAGCAGGTCAGGGGAGCTGAAGATGCTGAGGAAAACTCATGCCTGGCATGGATGGGGAGGAGAGCTGCTCACGGTCCTGGAGGAAAGAGAAACCCTAGAAGTGATGGATGGAAGAAGCAATGACGTAAAAGATTTTAATTAATAGATATTTCTGTAGACCTGGAATGCAGCAGTGTTATGTTTCCATGCCATAGCCGAGTGATGACGTTCTTTCTACCTCATTAGTAGCCAAGAAGGATTTTATATAAGGGCCGGTGGAGATAAATATTTTTAAATGAAGAGGTCCTGACAGCGTACGCCCAAGAATCTCTAAAGAGTTGACATGTGATGCTGGTTTTAAATAAAGCTTAAGGACTTAGGCCATCAAGAGCTGGTTGGGGTAGCTGTGGGGGAGTTGGCAACACTTTGCTTATCTCTTCTGAGCAAAATAATTGAAGATCCAATGTAAGATTCAATTGATAAAGAATTAAAGGATAGAAGTATAATTCATGCCACTCAACTTAGATTTATGGAATATAGATCTTGTCAAATAAACCTGATTTCATTCTTCCAGATGACAACTTCCATTGATAAATGTAGATGAAATAGACTCTGCAAGGCATTGGGTGCAGTGCTGTGTGACATTGTGTGTATGCAGTCTGAGCACTGGGTGGGATTGCTAGCATGGGTGATTCAGAGCCAGCCAGCAGATTTGGGAATGCAGGGGCTTAGCTGGAGAAGCATTGGTGGATGTGAGAGGTCAGCAGGCGATCTGTTCGGAGCCACAGTGTTTGGTTCATGCTTCATCGGTGACTTAGAAATGAATATTCAATTGTGGCTGATTAGCATTGTGGATAAAGCATAGGTGGGGCGGTGGTGACAAGCAAATGGATGAGTTCATGGGGTGGTCTGGAAAGACTGTCAAGCAGGGTGTGTTGAGAGCATGGTTGGGTGCAGCCTGCTGAGGTCCTAGAAGAGCAGAATCAAGGCCATGCTTACAGAGCTGGGGTGCAGTACCCTAGAAAGCAGCAGGTCTGCGGGAGGCTTAGAGGAAAACCAAGTCCTCCCCAGCATGATACTGGGGTGAGAACGGCTAGACTGGTCCTTGAGTAGTGGGGGAGGATGGAGGGGTGGCTTCAGGGTGGAAAAATAACTAGATTTTTGAGTGTGCATTGTTTTATGGGTGCGTAGGTACCCTTGGTGTGTGTGGAGGGAGCACATTGCCCATCAAAGGACTTTCAGTATATCAGCCGAAAAACACAAAGCAGAAAAAGAAAATGGGATAGAGACTGGAAACAGAGAAATTCAGGTGGACCCCAGTACCCATCTGTGAGTGTGGTTAGCTGTGGGAACCAATTGTGGTGGCAAGCAATGGCTGCTTTCCTTGTCTTCTGAGCTGGTTTGGATGGTTTTCACTGGGATATCGTGCTTTGCCTTAAAAGCATTTTGCAGGGCTGGAGGAGATCACGCCTTACCCAAAGACATCGTGTTGGTCGTGGCTCAGGACAACTGAGCAACACATATTGCAGGAAAGGTCAGAGACTGAGAAGGTGGTGATCCATTTTGACCTTGAACTCCTCAATGTGAAGCAGCTCAGCATGTGAGCTCCAGCCCTGCTGCCGGTGGCTGAGGAGGTTTAGTAGTGTCCCTCCTGGCATCTCGATCTGGGGGATTCCTGCTAGCCTCTTGGAAATCAGCCGAAAGCCCCGATGGCATCACAGTGCTTCTTTGGATAACATATCCCATCACACTGCCTCATGAGACATGAAGAGGCACAGGGGACCTTCTCAAGCTCTGGCCTTGGCCAGCACTAGCTACTTATCTCTCTGGCTGTGCTTTCCTTGCTTGCCCATGCTCTTGCCCAGAAGCTTTAGCTAGGAAGCCCGTGTGGACAGAGGCTGGCCCATAACTAGGAGACATCACTGGATCCACAGCCTGTCCAGATTGGGGGGGGGCGGGGACCTGAATGCTGCACCAAAAAGCCCAGTGCTAGGACGGGAGAAAGGAAAGAGGAGTCACTTCCAAAATCGGGGGCTGCCGTGGCGGTCTAAGGACCCATCTTGCTGCTGGCAGGCAATGCGTGGATTAGTGCCATAATTCTTGCAGTTTGGCAAGGCTGCATCAGACTGGAACATATCTCTAGGTGGTGATATGGTCAGTCAATAGCCTTCATAATTAATCAAGCACTAATAGACAAATTAGAAATTGCGTCTCTTCAAAGCAGGAGGTGGAGGCAAATGGCTGGTGGATTTTAACTGTTTCACTGCTTAATTTTCTTGCCCGGTTTTACGTTGCTCCCTTGAAAATAGGGAGTTGTTTAGGGAAGTTTTGTACATAAACATGATTTTAAATTTAAATTATTATCTTGATTACCAAACGCGGATGGTGTATTGAAAAACTTGTTTTTCAGGCAAGCAAATGAAGAATAATATTACATTTTACACTCCACTAAATCAATGTAGCCCTAATTTTGCCACGCAGGAAATCAATTCCAGTCTTTATAACAGTCGAAGATGTTATGAACAAAGTAATTTTGCAAATTATGGCAAGTAACACATTTATTGATGACTGTAGTTTAGAAATTTAGAATTTGTGAGCGCTGTAATATAATAAGGCCGAACTGGCAGGAGCCGAGTGAAATACAGATTATACGGTGAAACTGTAATGCATCATTTGCTATTAGTGGACTGGTAATAATTACCAGTTTCAAAGCAGCTTTTTCCATGTAATCTTTAGTCTCAGTCGTAACAGCCCTTCTCATTGACATTATGATTACATGAGCTGCCCTTATGATCTAGAATATCTAGTTGATGGGAATACTAAAATGCGGTAGCGAAGGCTCGGTGTTGTATCCTCATTATAAAATAAAATGCTATTTTCTTTGACCTGATCTATAAGGTAGAGAGGCAAGGTAGTGTTACGTCGTTAGCTCCCACCATGGTGTTAAAAACTTCCACTTCGTTACGGTGGAGCAAGATGAAATTTTCCTGTTTAAGATTTTTTTTCCGAGCTCACAAATGAGCACAGGAATGTGAAAGTCCAATTGAATTTCCCTCTCATTTCAGCAGATTTAAGTATCTATCTATGTTCATGTGCCTGCCACATACTAAACACCCCAGTGCATTTTATTCCAATGCCAGCTTCTGGATGAAACGTTAAATATTATTCCAAGGGCTTTTAAAATGATTCAAGTGTTCAATGCCTGCTGTAGACGATCGAGTCTCGTTTTACTTGCCCGATTCAGCTTCTCCGGCCAAACGCAGGATAACCACAGGAGAGCCGGGAGGCAGGGAGGAAAGCTTTGCCGGGGCACTACAGCTGCCGCTGCCGTCGGATCCCCAAATCACCGTTCAGCTCGACGGAAAACGAAAACACCCAGATGAAGCTTTTCTTCCTCTCCTCCTAAGCGAGATGGGAAAAAAGACGGGTGCAGAGAAAGCGACGTTGTCTTTCCAAATCTGCCTCATTTGTTTTTCATTTTCCTTTTCTTCACGTTAGTCAAAAAGGGGGGAACCTGATGTGGGCAGCTCTCAGTGCTGTGTGTAAGGAGGTTTATCCAGGAGTGGTGGCTATGGAGCAGATGCCTCATAACGTAGACGATGCCCTTGGAGGGCTCCTGATTTATTCCTCAGCAAACCTCAAGATCACGTTGATTTGTTAAAATATCACTAAACAGCAGCTCTACGAGAAACGCTGAGCAGGGCTGGACATGAATTTTTATTTTTCTCTTAGCTCTGGTTTCAGTTTGCCAGCATTTAGTAAAAAACGTCCATAGGGGGTGGAAGTGAATTCTTTGCAGAATTAGAGGAATCAATAAAAACAGACTCACCTTCGCTATATCTCAGGCCTTTCTTTCCTCGCAGGCAGCCCTCAAAAAGTTATTCATCCCCCTTGTTTTGCCGTATATTAGAAGGGGCTGCTTTCTGCTGTCATTATTAGCCGGCTTTTTGTTTAGTTATTTATTAGTTGGTTGCTCTTTTATAATGTCCGTGTTATCTCCAAAAATAAATTATCATGAAATAGAGTTAGCTTGCTACTTGCCAAAGTGGCATTTACCATCCTCAGCTTCTTTTCAGTGCGAGAGAAATAATGTGGCTCCGTCAGGGCGCTCGGCCAGACCTCCTGGCCACCCTCCAGCTCTTTCCCTGGCTGAGCTGCTGCTCGCTCTGCCTTTCCCTCTCCCTGTCCCATACGCTAATTTTTTTTTTAAATTATTATTTCCGACC
>WTSP01026678.1:0-13601 GCA_025331215.1 Actenoides lindsayi | reverse complement strand
CACGAGAGGAGAGAGGAGAGGAGAGGAGAGGAGAGGAGAGGAGAGGAGAGGAGAGGAGGGGAAGGGAGCGGAGGGGAGGGGAGGGGAGGGGAGGGGAGAGGAGACAGGAGAGGAGGGAAGAGAAGGGGAGACAGGAGAGGAGGAGGCAGTGAATCCCCAGACCCAGCTTCCCCACGTAGCCAAAGCCTCGGCAGCAGGAGATGTGGTCCTGGGGGCCTCTGTGTGTAGGGGCTGCACCATACCAGATGTGGACACCTCTGGCTGTGGCATCAACACTGAAGCTTTGCTTTGTGATCCCCAAACCCAGACTGTGAGGAGAGAAAAAGTGGATTTAGGGCTAATCTGCAGCAGCCAGTGTCAAAATACAAAGCACTGCAAGGCAACATGTCCACCGCTCTGCAAGCAGAGCAGGGACAGGGGCAGGGGCATCTCGCTAGAGCACGATCCAGCAGACACTGCTGTGATGATGATGGTGATGCTCAGCCATGGAAGAGGCTTTCCCTCCAAGTTCCAAGTCAAGCACAGGGAAGGAAAGAAAATAAGCACCCAAAACCCTCTGGAAAACACAGATCCTTGTAGCTGCTTCTGGCCAGAGCCAGACTCATACCCCAGTGTGTCCTGATGAGAAGGGACTGGGCTCAGCATCCCTGCCCTGCCAAAATGGGTCCTCACCTTTAAGGACCTGTAGGACCAGTGGTGTGTGCTGCCCCAGTGACAGCCCTACCGTGCTGCTGGTGTCCACCTCAACGCTGGTCATTGCCAGTGAAGAAGGTGCCATTATTTTGTGCTTCCACTTGAAAGAAATGGGGCTCCACAAACGAGGTGTGGTGGGTGGCCCTGGCAGGGCTGCGAGGCAGATGGGGACAGAGAGGGGAAAGAGGTGTCCTCTGCCATCTTCTGATGGAAATCAGGACAAAATAGCACACTGTGACCATGGGAAATGTCACCAGGGCATCGTGCCTATGATCAGGACTCAGCAGGGACTGCTGGGAAGTGAAGACGGGATGGTCACCTTTGAGGGTCACTTGCACTAATGCCCTGGAAGGAGGGATGTTTAAAGTGGAAAAAGTTGTGGATTTTTTTGCCAAAGAGCTGAGCTGTGGGGTGAGTTGTGCCTGGGGGGAAGGCGGCCCCACAGCACATGGCCAGGAGTGCTGGGAGAGGGAATGGGAGTCTCGCTGCCTGGGCAGGCATTTCACTGGCCCCTAAATGCCACACTTCAGCGAAGAGCCCCTCGGGCCCTCTTCGCAGAAGCATCAGGGCCTGGCAGCTAACTAGCATTAGAGGAGGATTCTTCAAAGGCTCTTCAGTTGCAGGGTGGAGTGGTTTAAGCCTGTCCCTGGAGTGGGAGGCATCAGACAGCAGTGCCCAGAGCTGCAGGACCAACCTGGCTGGACTCCTCACCTTGTGTTGTCCCCCTGGAGACCTGTGCAGCCTCCTCTGGATACTGGCTGGTGACCCTGGCTCCTGGTGATGGGACCACATGCTTCACCGTCGCTCCTGTGCAGGCCGGGCACGGGGGGCAGCTGGATGGACCCAGCTTGGGGGGGAGGTGGGCAGGCGGGTGCTGCTCACCTGCTGGGCTAGCGAGTGGCTTTGACACCAATGGGACCCACCATGGACCAGCTTGGGTCTGCTGGGGCATCCCCGGCTCCAGCGTGGGGTGGGATGGGTGTCAGTGGGCATCATAGTGCACCCAGAGGGTTTCCTGTGGCCATCCAGCAGCACTCAGCCCCCCATCGACCCTCACCCATCATCTGCAAGGCATATCTTGGAGAGCTGCCGGGAGCGCATGGCCAGGGTGGAGGGGATGCTGGGTCATGGCATGACACATGTCCCAGTGGCTGGGTAGTGCTCTGGGCACTGGAGGTGGTGCCGCTGTTGGGGATGCAGCTCCCAGCTCCCCAACGTGAGTCACCTGGCAGAAGGCCCCTGGGGTGAGGGGGCTGAGGCCTGACGGGTGCCATGGGGTTGGCACTGACTGGGTGGCATTTTGGAGGGCTCTGCCACCCTCTTGCCATGCCCAGCCTGGAGGGAGGCAGAAATAAAGCAAAGGGTCCATTAGTCAACCATCTCTAATTTAATGATCTCATGGAGGCCACGTATTTTTGGGCTATTGTGAACCATCAGGGCAAATGTGACAGTCCCCTGCACAGTGGACCCCAAAATGAGAGTCTCCCCCCTTCCAGCCTCACACTGCAAACCCATGGCCCAAATTCTGCTGATGTTCACTGGGAAATGCATCCCCCACAGTCCCCATCCTGCTGCGGACCCCCCACATGCCCCCTCAGCTCAGCTCATAGATGCTCTGCTCATCCCCAGCAGTGACAAGAACATCCTGAAACTGGGAGACAACGCGTCCAAAATGGGACCCTTCCCAAAACACCTTCCCGCAGTGTGTGCAGCAGTAGAAGTCGGTGAGCTCGGCTTTGTCCAGCACCCCCGGGGGGATGGCATTGACCTGCAGGACCGTGCCCCCCAGCAGTGCCGTGGACGCCCCGTGCTGCTCCGGCCCCTCCGGTCGCTCGCCCAGTGGGGTGTAGCTGGGCTGGGCTGAGTCACAGGCTGGCCCAGAGACATCGCAGCTGCGGCCGGGCTTCTCCTCACTCCTCGCCAGGCAGGCTGCAGGGAGAGGAGACAGCACATAAACCATCGGGCACTGGTGTGATGAGCAGGGTCTGTGCTCAGCCACTTGGATGACTCTTGTGAGGGGCCTGTCACCCCTGCAGGCAGTCCAGGGTCTGCCCTGCATCCCTGGGAAGAGCGTCCCATGAATCCGGGAGAAGGCGGCCACCAGCAACCACCAACGCCTGTCCTGAGCACGGTACCCATGCAGCCTCCTGCTCCCCAGCCCAGCACCTCCCGCAATTCCTCCCCCATGTCCTGCTGCTGCCCGGGCGGCACCAGGGCCTGCCGTGGTCTTGGGAGCTATTCCAGTTTGGGTAACTACACCAGTGCTGCCACTGTTCTGGTTACAATGGTTTCGCCTTCCTGTTGCAGGTTGGGCTGCTCTTCGAGGCGAGCTGTGTCCCCACCCCAGGCTGCACTACAGGGCAAGCAAACGGCAAGGGAAGCCTCACTGCTGCTTTACCTAAACCCCATCAAGAGCTGCCTGCACTGCTCACAGCACCCAGCTCTCCTGGCCTGGGACACCCCCCTCACACGGCCTGGGCAGAGGGCATGGCGGGT
Organism: Actenoides lindsayi; assembly: GCA_025331215.1. NCBI lineage: Eukaryota > Metazoa > Chordata > Aves > Coraciiformes > Alcedinidae > Actenoides > Actenoides lindsayi. The sequence goes on along the minus strand of WTSP01026678.1, from coordinate 10,412 downwards.
GGGGTGTGGGGCGGTGTCCCACGAGCCACCCCCAGCCCTGGCCGCAGGGGCCAGGTCTGTCACTGCCATCCCCACTGAAGCGCCCTGGTCCCAGCTCTGCCGCAGCACGGGGCAAGCTCTGGGCACCCCGTCCAGCCACCCGCCCAGCCCCAGCCACGGGCAGCGGGAGCTGAGGGCTGAGCTGCCTCCATCCATCAGGGCTCCTGGCAGCAGTTATTGCTGCCAGATGACTCATTTTTGGCAGGGGGGACTCATCCTGCCCAGGCATCAATTAAGACAACAAAAGGCATCCTGCATCGCTCCAGTGGCACCTCGGGGGGTGTCCAGCCTGCCCCTGTTGAGCCTGCTGAGGAGCCAGCTGTGCTGGAGGGCACCAGCAGAAGGGTGGGTGTCAAGAAGGAATCGGTCTCTTTCCAGTGGTGCCCAGTGACAGGACAAGGGGTAACAGACACAAACTGGGACACAGGCAGTTCCACCTCAACAGGAGGAAAAAATTCTTTCCTGTGAGGATGCCAGAGACTGGCCCAGGCTGCCCAGAGAGGTTGCAGAGTCTCCTGCTCTGGAGACTTTCAAGCCCCGCCTGGATCTGTTCCTGTGTGGGCTGCCCTGGGTGACCCTGCTCTGGTAGGGGGGTTGGATGAGATGAGCTCCAGAGGTCCCTTCCAACCCCCACCATTCTGTGATTCTAGGATTCCCAGCTGGCTCTTCTTTAGACCCGAGTGTCATCAGGAGGTGCGACATGCTGGTGAATATCATGAAGGAAAACAAGGCTGAGGACAGCCCTGGAATGGCCACCCTGTCCTGGCAGAGCCTGGGTGCCATGGGTGCCTGGCAGGGCCTTGACTGGCCACTGCAGCAGCAGAAAGAGCAGCAGCCCAGGAAAGGTGTGGGAGGCTCAGCTCCCAGCAGCCCCTTATTCAGGGGTGCTCCCCAGAGTCCCCCGAGACCTTCCCCACCTTCCCAGGGGAGATGACCAGTCCAGGCTGGTGGGGCATGGTCACCTCCCACTCACAGCAGACAAACATCCACACTCAGAGTCAAGGCTGTCACTGGAGACGTTCTCGGGGTGGTTTTGCTGATCAGTCCTGGGCCACCACACAGTGCAGGAGCGGCACAGGTTTGGGGGTGCTGACACAACATGAGGGGAAGCAGCTCCCAGCTCAGTGCCAGCCGCCAGCCAAAAGCTGGGCTCACCATCACCATGCTCTGGGCAAGTGCCTCAAGCCCCGCTGGTGGATGTGCCTTTCCTTCATCCTGTGCATCTGTCCAGGACACCAACATCCATTCTCAGAGAAAATACAGTGACCTCAGTTTCCCATTTCTTCAATTTTTGGCATGTGATGAAGCACCTGGGCTGCTCTTGGGAGATCCTTGAGCCAGGCAGAGCTGGGACATGGGGGAAGAGCCCCCTTGCTGGGGGTTTCTGTGGGACAGAGAAGCTCTCCAAGCACACGAACCACAGACTATGCGCAACACCCCGGGCCATCGCTTGTTTCTCTTCAGTTTATAACACACAGACACAAATCTGCCTTTCTTCAAAGGCTGGACTTGATGATCTCAGAGGTCTTTTCCAGCCTCAATAATTCTGTGCTTCTGTGATTCCCCTTTCTAGTCATCATGCCAGCTCTTGAGCACCAGACCTCTGACTCCAGGACCCCAATGGGAGGGACATCAACTGTGTTTGGGACTTTTAGATCCAACCGTAATCAAAACAGTGCTGCCAGCAGCCAGCACTGATGGACAACATCCTTCTCTGCCGTGGAGCCTAAAACATTCCCCGGCCCGACCTGTTGGCACCCGAGCCCTGCCAGCACCTGAGCACGGGCACTCGCGGCTCCTGCAGCAACCCTGGGCAATCTGCTCTCCCATCTGACACGCTCCATCGGTCACCATGCTGCTGGTGGGCAAAGCCAACTGCAGACCCCCTCCTTCTCTGCATGGGGGGGTGGGAATCCTCCAGCTCCCCCAAACACCCCAATCCCACCTCCCTGGGCTCGTGAGAAAAAGGCAGGCAGGGGAGGAAAAGTTCATCCCTTAAAAGCCTGGGGAGAGAAAGGCTGTGATGGTCACCCAGTGGTTTTGCCTTTCACTTGCACCAGCCCCCTCCTAACTGTGGTTCTTCAAAGGGTTGAAAATGCTACATCACTTCAAAGTGACCATTTTTGAATGGTGGCTTGTAAAACCCCTTCTCCTCCTCCCACCAAATTCTTTCCAGGGCTTTTGAAGATGCCTGTGCTCCCCTTGCCAGAGTGGTGAAGGGGCCAGCAGGCATCAGGCGCAGGGTGCCAGCCGGGCACGCGGTGAGAACTGTGCTGGGAGGAGGTTGGATCCCCCAGAAAAAAAAAAAAAAGGGGGGGGTTTTACTGGGGAAAAGGGGAAATTTTTTGAAGATTTTTTTTTTTTTTTCCTCCCCAGAGGAGAGGGAGCTGCTGCTCCCATCTCTCTGGATGCTGCGCACCACAGAGCTACCCAGGGATGGGGCACAGGGCATGCGTGGGGTGCGTGGGGCCTCGGGGAGCCTGATGCATCCTTCCAGCGTGCTGGGAGTTTTTCAGACCTGTGGTCTCCAGAGCTCTGTGACAGTTTGCACCGAGGGCTGGATTCCCACCACAGCTCTGCGGAGGAGAAATGAAAGCGATTCCTTACCAAATCAATTTGTAACACCTCTTGGGAACTAATAATCCCATTATAAAACATCTTGAAAATGAAAAGCCCTTTTGCCTCTTGCTCACCTCTCCCCCTTCTTGCCCGAGTCACCCTGGGGATGACAGAGCCCAGCGGGGGCTGAGCCCTGCAGTCCCCCAGCACCCTGGGGATGAGCACCCACACGTGTCAGTGCCGCAGAGCTCCATGGGCAGCAAGGACCATCCCTGTCCCCCGGTGCTGTCTCCAAGCCCTCAGGCCTGCCCGGCACAGAGCAGTCTCCTGCTGCCCGCACCCTGCCCTCGCATGTGCTGCCCACTCCCAGCCCAGCTCCTGCCCACCCCTGCCTGCCTGTGGGAACTAACGCCCCATGGGAACAGTAAAACCACTGCTGGTCCTGCCCGTGGACGTGGCTCAGCTCCCAGCGAGTGCTGCCATGCCCAGGGGAAAGGGGGTGCTGCAGGACCCCAATTCTGCTCATTTCTCCATCAGGTTCCTCTTCGGGCTGAGCAAGGCCGTGTTTGGAGGTGGGATCCCACCTCTGCAGCCCAGGACATACACTTGTTACCTCTGCAGCAGCCTCACTTTGTGCCCAAGCCACTGATATGTGCCCCAGAGCTGGGCTGGCCCCACAGCCCACAAAGTGGGGTGCAGCAGGAGCCCCCCAGCCTAGGAGGAATTGTCTTCCTTCATCCCCCAGCCCCCAGCACTGAGAAGGTGGGGAAGACCTAGGGCAAAGCCACATCTCATTCCCTGGGGCACTGGACAGTTCCTGGCTCCTGAAAAACAAGGGCTCTTCACCCCTGGGGGCACAGAGCCAGGGGAGGGGGGTGCCCCAAGGGTGATCACCCAGAGGATGGTCCCGCATGACCCCTGGATGGGAGCTACTGCAACGGGGGGACTGTGGGGGGCAGAGTGACTTCCCTCAAAGACGCCCGGGAAGGCAGGGACGGGACAGGAGCCGCAGTTCCGTGTGCCCCCCTGCAAGGTGCTGCTCATGGACCGGGGGGCTGAGCCTGCAGGAGGGACAGGGGACAGGGCACGAGCTGCCTGCAGCGGGCAGGGGGATGTGCACTCTCCCCTGCCCAAGGGCCGCCCTTAGCAGGGCAGGGGTCACACCGAAAGGCCACCGAGATGGTGACACCAGTGACCTGTAGTCCCTACAGCCTATTCTGTCGGCCGCAAAGCAGGAGTCCCGGGTCAGCATTACTGGGTCAGCACCAGGACCCCCCACTGTGGGATGGGGGGCACAGCAGGGCCTGGGAAGCTGGGACAGAGAAGGATCAGGGAAAATCTCCTTTGAACCCACACCCATTCCCCTCTCCCAGACCCCGCAGCCCTGATTCAGCTGCAAACAGCCCGTCCCCCTGCATGTGAGCCCTGGGCACCCTCGGGGTTGCGGTGCCGGGGTAATCCGAACCGCCTGGGGGAGCTGGGTACTTCTGCACAAAATCCTGCCCCTCAGGCCCCGTTTCTAGCCCAGGTCTCTCTGTGTCACCCCAGCTAAGACCAAGGCCTTAGGGCAAGGAGCCGGGTGCATGTCCTGGCTGGCTCAGGCAGGGACCCGCTGCTCACCCCGCGGCTCCGCAGTGGGAACCGCAGCTTCTGCCGCCTCCCGAGAGGAGCTCGGCTCTGGCAGAGCTTGGGCAAGCTGCGAGCCCTTCTCCCAGCCCAGCAGCCACGCCCGGCTGTCATCGCAACCACACACACGGGAGACTCGTCCGTAATTAGGCAATTAAGGCTGAGGTGTTCTGGAGAAAGCGCTCCTCGTAAAGGCTTTGCACAAGGCTGAAAGCAGACCTGGGAGCATTCTTGGAGTACAAAGGTGCATGGGAAACCTTGCCGCGGTGAGAGATGGAACCCGATAAGAGGAGTTACAAGCCTGAGAAACACACTCGATTGCAGGGCACTGAAGATGCCTGGTTATCTTTTCCTCCTCGATAAGGCAGATAAGCAAAGGACAAAGGACCCGGGATTGTGCAACCCTGGGCTGCCGCAGCCCGGTCACCGTCTTGAGACGTTCCCAGGGCAGAGAAGGGAGGATGAGCCCAAGGCAAGAAGCACCTTCAGTTGCTATCGTCTCCCTGTGCTGCTGTGGGAGAAAAACTTGCCAGCTCCCGTGCCCAGCATCGGGCGGGAGCACAAACGGTCCCCAGCTCCTTTCTGGGGAGCGTTTGGAGCAGCACCACTGCCAGCAGGGACACACCGAGCTCTGCAAACACACAGCCACCAAAATGTCACCGGCTTCCCAGCCCAGCGGTGGTTTTCATATGAACAAATGAAATTCTTCTGAAGAGGGGGAGCAGGCAAAGTGCGACCCAGCTGAGATCAGGGGTTGTTTCTGGCTGGTTTCACACCACAGCCCCCGGTCCCAGCCCTGCACTGCAGTTCCTTGGTCCCCATCCCTGCCCTGCTTGGTGACAGACCTGTCCTGGTGGGAAGAGAGCCTGAACACGTGGGGCTGCCTGGTCTGAGGGTGAAGGGCACAGAGCAGCCCTTGGGTCCATGACTGCAGCCCCTCAGGGACCTGTCCTCTTCCCTGCAGAAGTCTGCAGAGCAGCTGAGACATCTGGGGTGCCCTGGCCTCTCCCGCACGCCGGGCCTGGTGTTAGGCAATGAAGATGCAACGGGCTGCTCCACAGGTGTGAGAACGCTCTTGGCACAGCACAGGCATCGCCCGTCCTTCCCACGTGGCAGTAAGATGGCCGCGATGCTCATGGCCAAGCCAAACGCTGTAGATCAGGGAAACATGGCAGGAAAAAAAGCTGCAGCCAGCCTTGAGGCTTTGGTCATGCAGTGGCCTCTTCCCACTGTGCACTGGAGCCTCCTGTGTAAGGGAAGCGGGTCCCACCAGCCCGTGTCCTCAGTCAGCCCAGTGTGGTGGCTGCAGAGGAGGGACCCAGCACCATACTGGTGTCACCTTGTCTTGACCCTGCTGCGCAGCCTTCCCCGCACCGTGGTCCTGCAGCCCTTCCTCCCACGCTGCCTCCACCAGCTTTCACCGGGGCTCGCCCTGACCTGAGGGCCAGCAGGGGAAAGAAACCCCGAGTCCCTGCTGGGCCCAGTGGTGCCCAACCCCAGCCAGGCTGCTCAGAGTCCTGCCAGCCCCACACTGAGCTGCTGCCCAACACGGGGACATCCCAGCAGCTGCTCCAGCTGCCCGGGCCCGCCCCTGGGGGATGCAGCGCTGGAGAAGGTGGGTAGTGCAGATCTTGCTGAGCTTGAGTGCTGGCTTTGGTGGCTGGTCAGGGAGGCTGCTCACCCAGCCTGGGGCTCCCCAGGGTGCTGCATCAGGGTCCCTGAGCACCCCTGGCCATTGAACCTACTCTTCTGCCCTTCTCCAGCAGAGCGGAGGCTCCAGCATGCCCAGTTAGCGGCACATCCTGAAGGAAACCAGGACCAGTTAGTTTCACGTTTTGCAAAATGTTTCCATTGGCAAGGGGCAATTTTATGAATTAATCAGCCTTTTCTGCTCTGCAGATCCTAACAGATCAAACATGATCCATCCTCACCTTTCCCAGGGACCAGATTTCATCTGGCAGAGCATCCCTTGAGCACCAGGGCCCTGTGCCAGATGGTTTTACCACACTGACTAAGCAAGAAGTTTCCTTTGGCCAGATGAGAGCCTGTGACACATCCCACTCCCCTGGGTCATTTGGGAGCCCCCACGCTGCCAGTGGCCTCCAGCGAGGTCTTGCTTGTGCCACGTAGTGACCCATGGCACTGCTGCCTCTTTCTGCCCCATCCCTGCCTGCTCCAGGCACCTGAGCTGCTCAGGCTATCCCACTGGGAAAAAGGCATCAGGGGGCAAAGCTGTCTGGGTTAGGAACTATCTCCAGCACTTCCCTCAAAGTCCCCACGCAGGGAAAATGCTTCTGTGTCAGGGAAAGAGTTCCCTAAAACCCGGGAAAGTCCTAGGTCCAAGCCAGGATGAATAATTTGCTTTTCACTGCTTGGAAACCTTGCCATGGAAATCCAGGAGCCAACCAGAGCAGCACTGGCCCGAGTTTTGCAGCCCAAACGTGAGCAGCCCCGGGCTGCCTGCAGCTGGGCCCCAGGACCTGGGCTGGCTGATGTCAAGGGTTGGTCCTGCAGGATCCAGCCCCATCCACAGCTGATGGGCAACCCAGCACCCATGGCTGCCTGCTCCTCTCAGAGAGGTGAAGCCCCCCGTGGGAGCAGGATCTCCCCTTGCCTGGGAAACAGGAGAAGGCAAAAGGCATTTTCTTGCCAAGCAGCAGCATCTGGCCACAGTCCTGGGGGTTAATCCTTGTCTGGCAGCATGACTGAGCTGACATGGCCTGGGCTGGAGCCATGGAGCAGGGGCTGGTCCTGGCGTGGGTGAGCAGCTGGGGGCTGTGGGCACTGAGAGCCTTGCACAGTGTTCCTGGATCACGGCTGAGGACTGAGCAGGTCCCTGCCACCAGCCCTCTCCAGAAGGAAAATGTGAAGGAAATCAGGGAATGACTGAGACTTTCTTTATGAACCCACTTCTCTGGCTTCCCAGTCCATCCCACTGCCACTGCTGTCCCCACTGGGTGATGGTAGGACATCATCATCACACCTTTTCCTTGTTTCTCTTCCACAAAACTCGACCCCAGGTGGGAACATCCTAGTTGAGTTTTGCAATCCCAGCAGCCCTGCCAGAATCTAAATAGAAACAGAAACTCCAGGGGGGCTGGAGCCCCAGGGACCCACCCCAACAACTCCCCAGGGTTTTTCACTTTGGGTTGGGTGCCACCTGCCCAGCTGTGCCCACCTGCCCAGGAATCACAGCTTCTGTTTTATGTCTCTGTTGCAGCAAAACACCAACCCCGAGGATGCTGTTGGCATCTTCAGTTGTCTGACTTCTCCATGTTGGAGGATGCTGCCTGACAAGGTCATGCCTGATGCGGTGGGTGTAGGTCTCCCACCTGGCCCAGGAGACAGGGATCCTTCCCCTGAGACCTCCCCAGGGACATGGGGGACTCGTTGAGAGGCTGAGTGGCACAGTGGGGACACAGAGTGTTGCAGATATAAGGTAAAGGGTAGAGCAAGGGGATCCCTGAAGAGTCTGGGTGAAGAAGCAACAGCACCATGTGAGACCCCCCCCACCCCAGGTCCATCATGCCCATCCCGACGGGGGAAGGGGAAACCGCTCACACGGCTGAGTGCAAACCACAGCGTTTCTATTTCCCATACTCTCAAACTGGCTGAACAGGCCGAGCTGGTCGCTGGGTACACACACAGCCAGTGCCCTCCCCACAGGAGCTGCTGGGGAGGATGCCCCAGCCTTTTGGGAAGCACAGCACTCCCAGGCTGCCGGCACCATAGGAACAGCCTCCCCACCACGTGCCTCACCCCCAGAGCCACACGGCAAAGCCACAGCCACAGCTGCCACCTTGCACCGCTCTCTGCTATCAAGCAGATGGAGAAACTGAGGCACAGTAAGCAGCACACGTGAGGGCCGGTAGCAGAGGCCGGGCTGGGTCAGAGCAGTGTGGGGGGCACGTTTCCATCCTGGCGTGCCTGTGGCAGTTGTCACCCACCACCAAAACGTGGCTCTCTGGGGGAGGAGCATTGGTGGGCTCAGCGCAGCTCAGGGCAAGGCACAGAGGAGCCTTTTGCCACCTTGGTCCTGCCAGAGTCTCGCTGGGCAGGCGGTGCTGACTCAGTTCTCCCGTGGCCTGATCCAGTTTGAGAGGCACAGGGCAGGTGAGAAAGGCACCCGTAGCCGCGCCAGTCAGGAGACATTTCATAGCCCAAGCTGAGCTTTCCACATCAGGTGGCAATGGCCTTAGGCTGTCGCTCGAGCCACTGCTGGCATGGCACCAAACCACCCCAGGCTGGGCACTCCCATGCACGACCCAGTGCCTCGCAGGGTGGCACGGGGCAGCTGAGGCACAGGGTCCCAGCACAGCTGTGCTCAGTGTGCTCAAGCTCAACCAGGCGGGAAGAGGGCTTGGCAGAGCTCTGTGGGTCTGCACAGCACAGCAGGTTGGTGGCAGGGGACCCCACGCCCCCTCTGAGAGGCCCTCAGCCCGAGCGAGGCCCAGGCAGGACCCCAGGCAGGGTCAGAGCATTGCTCCCAGCCACGGGTGCCCATCTGCTTACCTGCGCCGCTGCCATCCCCCGACGCCTGCCTGCTGCTCTCCACCAGCTGCTTCATCCTCTCCCTCGAGACCTTCAGGTACTTGTCACAGTTGCACACCTGGAGGAAGAGAGAGTGGGAGGCCAGTGAGATGGTGGCTGTGCTCCCTGGGCACCTCCTGCAGCACACAACCCTGCATGGAGCACTGGTAGAGGCTAGGCAGCCCCCAATTACATGTGTCATGGCAGGGGGAAACTGAGGCAAGGCCTGTCCCACTGAGGTGGGGGTGGCAGGATGGCAGTGGACACAAATTTTGGAGTTCACAGTCCACAAAAGCATCTTCTCCAGAGGCACTCTGTCTTTACAATGTTTAGCCACATCTTCATGCCTGGCTGCTGGTACCACTACCCACCTCCTGGCAAGCCTCACCCCCAGCCCTACACAATGCCAGAAAACACCAGAAACTGAGGTTGGCTTAAAACATCAAGCAGACAGCCAAAGTTTGAACTCTGGCTTCAAGATTTCTTCTGTCTCATCTCAGAGAATCCATGGAGGATGGCCACGGATCCCAGACCGTGCTGCATCCTTGTGTGTGCATCCGTGCTGTGCTTGGTCTGGCTCTGCCGCAGCACCACGAGCACCGAGTCTCATTTTCTAACCCCAGCTTTGGTTTGCCAAAATGCACCCAGAAAGGTCTCTGAGCACCTGCACACGCTGGGTGCCGGACCTTAGAGACACAAACCCCTCGGGGAGCTCCCCAAAGCCCACTGCCGAGGAGCACCCACAGCTGGGTCCCTGGGGCTGGCCCAGGGTGCAGCCGGCAGCTGAATGTGCTCGACCAGAAGTGCTTGGCACTAAATCTCCCTGGGAGCATCGCAGTCGCTCCCTGACAGCTTTGCCCTCCTCCCCGCCTCTCTGCTTGGACTGGAGCTGGGTGCTGGGATGTGCCGCAACACCTTTCATCAGCTATTTGTTTGGAGGGGCTGTTTTCTGCTTGCGGAGCATTTCGAGCACGCTGCACCCACAGCAAGCAGGGAGAGAGGCACAGAGCTCCACCGACCAGAACAAGTTCCCTGCCTGGGGCTTTGCTCCAAAGCCTGTTGAAACCAGAAAGGTTTTTCCAGCGCCTGACTGGGCACCAGCACGGGCCTGGGGTGGCTCTGCCGGTTTGCGGCGTGTTAGCTGGAGCAGCGCTGGGGTCACAGCGAGGTGCAGTGATGCCCCTTCTTCCCACGCAGCCGCCTGAAGCAGGACAGAGGGAGGATGTTTTGTTTGAAAATGAACTCGCCACCGTGTCCCAGCTCTGCCCTGCAGCAGGACGAGGTTATTTCCATTGGCAGCCTCCACAAAACCAGCACACGCTCCCCAGCCCGGGCATGATTTGGCCAAGAAAGGATGCCCGAGCTCAGATACCCAAAGCTCCAGCTCTGGAGAGCAGCAGCACACACGGAGATGGACAAAGGGCAACCTTGAAAGCACTCAAATGATGTGGAGGCTGCTGCATCCCACACAAATTTATGAAGCAGTAAATATTGCTTTAAGGTTGTTCAGCCTGGAGCAGAGAAGGCTCCGGGGGGACCTTCTTATGGCTTTTCAGTGCTTCAAGGGGCCTGTCAGAAAGATGGGGACAGACTTTTCAGCAGTAGCTGTTGTGACAGGCCAAAGGGTGAGGGGCTTAAACTAAAAGAATGAGAATTAG
>WTSP01026677.1:19875-34735 GCA_025331215.1 Actenoides lindsayi | reverse complement strand
CCGTCCCCGCCGGTCTCCCGGCAACGCCGCCGCTCGCTCCCCGCCGCCCCTAGGGGGAGCCCGGCGGCCGCTGCCCGCTCCACGGCCGCCAGCGGGGCCGCTGGGCGCCATTATCGCCGGGCGCTGAGTGGCAGGTGGCTGCGAAGGGCGGGCAGGATAACTCGCCTGCCCCCCCCAACCCCACTCCCCTCCCTGTGCTTACGGCGGGAGGTCTGCGGAGAAAGCTCCGCTGCAGCCTCCTCGTAGCGAGCGTCCCTCCTCGCCAGCACGCAACCGAGCAGTTTGTTTTCACTTTGGGCTCGGGTTTTTTTGCGGTAGTCTGGTGTGTTGAGGAGCTCTGTTTAGTGTCTGGTGGAGGAGAGGGTGGCGGGAGGGAATCGGCAGAACATTTCTGTTCGGTTTCCTGAGGTGATGTGGGTTGTTCCCTCCCCCCTTCCCCCTTCCCACCACCAAAAAGCGGTTACAGACTCACTCGCTTCACATCTCGGTCAGTTTTTGCCACACCGTCCTGTGGTAAATGTGGTAGGAAGACTAAATTGTTACATATTAGTAGCTAAAACACACAGTACAAGTAAAGAACAAGTATTAGGAGAGGATTAGGTTTGCTCGGGTAGCCGGGTTAGGGTGTCGGGCCCTATTTCAGCACTGGGGAAGCTGGGATGGGGGTGATTTGCCCAAGGTGATGGAGGTGATTTGCCCAAGGTGATGGAGGGAGCGATGGCAGAGCCTTGCCAGGAGCCAGCCCTTGTCTGATCCTGTTTCCTTGGGCCTGGGGGGGCTGAGCTTTGCTGCCATTAACCTGTCACTTGTCAGGGCCCGCACAGGGCCTGGGTGGGTGAAGGAGCACAATGCCAGCAGCTCTGACCTTACGTAGCCAGCACAACCCCGGGACAGAAACGGCAAGTGATTTTTAAAAGAGGTTATTTTATTCTTAGCTGACTGAACACAAGCGTTTAGCTCTGGATAGAACAGAGTAAGTGGGGTTTGTGGAAAAAAAAATAAAATATAAAATTAGTCTGTCAATTTTTTTGTTTTCCCAGAAGCTATGTAGGCACTGTCAGCTCTTAGAGACCAATCTTGTTTGGCACATTCAAGGGGATGGAGGTATTCTGGAAATGGGGGTGTGTGTAGACACAGGACAGCTGCACATAAAGGCTGTTTCTCTGTGGCACAAGTGTTTCAATCCTCCTGCTTGACTCTGGTGACTCTGCTCAGTGTTGGGAAAGGGATTTTTTTCCTGTGGATGATAGACAGACATCAGTGTTTATAAATATATAAAGGGTGAGTGCTAGGAGGATGGAGCCAGGCTCTTCTTGGTGATGCCTGATGATAGGACAAGGGGCAATGGGTGGGGAACTGAGGCATAGGAAGTTTCATGCAAACATGAGGAGGAATTTTTTCACTGTGAGGGGGACGGAACTGGAACAGGCTGCCCAGGGGGCTTGTGGATTCTCCCTCTAGAGATATTCAAAACCCACCTGGACGTGTTCTTGTGTGACCTGCTCTAGGTGATCCTGCTCTGGCAGTGGGTTGGACTCGATGATCTTTCGAGGTCCCTTCCAGCCCCTGACATTCTGTGATTCTGTGAGACATGCCAAAGAGCCTCAAAGGGGCAAAGCATACATACAGAGCAGCTCTGGACTGGCATTATGAAAATGCAGAGGCAAAGAAATCCCTCCTCCAGCTAGTTCACCTCCCTGCGAGAAACTTTAGCACGCAGATGTGACTAAATCATGCCAACAGCTGTGTTGACATTTTGATCTGGCTGCACCGATTCAGCCCGTTCCTGCATCTCACCGTGGCTGTCTTGCTCTGACCCTGCTGGCTCCCTTACCTAGAAGTACATCTCTGACTGGAGGGCTGTTTGTGGGGAGGTGCTCAGGCCCCGTGGGGCAGGGCGTGCAGCATGGCATGTGTGCCACCCGGGAAGCTGCGTCCCTGCGAGGAGCCTCTTTCTGCCAAAAGCAGGAGCTGCTCAAAGGCGTGCAACTGCCAATGAAATAGCAAAATAAAACAAGCTCGCTGAGAGTGCTGCTGGTGGTTTCTTGATTCAGCAGGCTGGATTGTGTAACCTGGAGAGCAATATTCAGCTGAGAAGCTGTCTTGTACCTGAAAGATGGTATTTTCTTAAAGGTGCTGATTTGATTAAGTGTGCCCTTGCCTTAATCCTGAGGCAAAGTGATCCTTCCTAAAACATGACATGCTTCCTGGCACACCTCCACTCATCTGTCACGCAGCTACAGGTACAGTGACAATGGAAAGCTACAGAAGTTCCCTCCCTTTGGCAGAGGGTGCCAGTGATGATTGCGCCAGTGTTCTTTCATAACAAACTCCAATCATCAGCAGACAACTTCCAATCAAGGTTTTCTTGCCATCCTCTCAGCCCCACTGCTGGTTTGAGTAGTGTATCTTTAGAATGATTGGATAGCAGAGTCATGCACAATGCTGAAATTAAATTTGACCTGTCTAATCGTATCATAAGTAGCAATTGGAGGTTGGTTTGTATTTTTTTTCAGCTGTCAGCCACAGATCCAATCTAAAATGTGTTGGCACTGGGGAAACGGTTGTAGTTGGTGAGAGGAGGAAATGTTAACAGAAAAGGAGTGCAGACACCAAGATACACAAGTGAGTTCTCTTGCACCTGAATGGTGAGCTTGTTTAGGAAAATACCTGGGGAAAAAGAATTCCAGTGCATTTGTCATCTGGGAGGCTGAAGATGAGTGCTTCATACAGGACTTCTGCAACCGGTTTGGCCTAACTTTGCAAAAGGTTAACTGGTTAGGCCTGCCCTTGTCAGTGTTTGTCAACAGTCACAGCAGTTGCTGAGAGAGAATTCCCCCCTCTAAATGTGGAATAAGATGTAGCTGTCCCCTCTCACACACCACTTTTGAGTGGTGAGTATCGTGCAAGGACAAACAACCCTCTGCGGAGCTTTAGGAAAGAAGAGACGTGGGAAAGTGCAATAATTTGATGAAGTGTCAGAACAAATAACATAAATAACCTGTACATCATGTAGAAGTGTAACAGAAAACAAGAAACAGCTTCTTGTAAAACTTATCCAAATTCTCTGGCAGAGAGTGTGATAGAACCGATCCATCTTGGTGCTTTGCGAGGGAGTTCACTGGAACATTTCAGTGGTATTTTTAAAAATATTAAGGATAATTTCTATTTAAGGCTTGCTAGCAGTGACAGATAAAGATCACACACACGCAATGTCAGGGGCTGGAAGGAACTCTAAAGATCATCGAGTCCAACCCCCCCCCCTGCCAGAGCAGGACACACTAGAGCAGATCACTCAGAAATGCACCCAGACAGCTCTTGGGATAACTGTCTTCCTTTCTAGCACAGAGTGTCTCCCATTTGTGTCGTAATCCTCAGACTGTCAATATTATTTCATTACAACACAAATAGGAGATATATGAGTATTACAGTTGTTTTGATACTAGATAGCAGGGGTCCTTAGTGGTATGACAGTAAAATTAAACCATTTTTCAACCGTCCTATTATCATAGGTAATAATAGTGCATATGCCACAAACTGTATATGAGCACCAGAAGACAGTGTGTGAGACGGTGTGTATAGTCATTACAATAATATTTTAAATTAGTCTTTAAAGTAACACCCAGATTTTTAAAATATGTGTAATATTTGCATTTAGAAATAGGAAATTTTGTGGAATTTATGGGTTTTTTTCCCACCAGAATTATATAACCAGCAATCTTTGATAAAAAGCTCCCACTGGTTCTTGCCACGTGTAGGTTTTAGAAGGTGATTTGCCTGACTTCCCACACTCCCTCCTCAAGCAGCCTTCACGTCAGCTGTGGGTGAAGAGTTGCTGTCTCTGGTTACTGCTTTGCGGCCCGTGTGGGATGGTCTGGTTGTCTCAGCAGACAGGCTTCCATTTCCATACTTCCAGGTGCAACTATGGAAGAAGGCTGAGGACAAGACGTATGCCTAGCACAGATTTCAGGCTTCTCCTGAGCATCAGATGAGCCCCAGTGAGCCCTAGGAAAGAATCAGTGGGTTCCCATTCCTCTGTCTGCCCAGGTTCAAGTACTACTAAGGAGAACCAAAAATCAGACCATACCCATGCCCACCATTTTTGCCTGAATTCAGAGACAAAAGAACCATGGAGACTGCTTTTAAATCTCCCCGTGCTCTGGACCATTGCTGTTAGCTGCTCTCAATCACTCGTTTTCTTTGGTTCTTTCACAGGGAAAATAAGAAACATTTTAAGGTTTAAAATGATGACTTCCATAAAGAGAGTGTGGCCAGTCTTCAAAGTAGTGGTTTTTCACCTTTAAAAAAAGAAAAAGAAATGGTGGCTGAAACAAGTCTAAATCCTTGTATGGACAGTTTGCACCCGCAGGTGAACAGTGGGCTTGCTTGCCATGGTCACCTTTCACAGACCTCCCTTCCAAATAAGCTGTAGAGCCAGCATCTGCAAAGCAAAGGGTGAAAAAAAAGCCTCACTGTAATGAGATGTTACTGGAGACAGAAGATTCCCATCTCAGACCAGGCAAGACTGCATTGCTGGTGAGCTACATTCAGAGAATTATTTCTTCTCCCATGAATTACTTAGAGTACACACTGCCTTTTCTGTATAGATGTGCTCAGAGCCAAACTAAATAGACCTCCAGTCACTAAGGCCTCCAAATAATGCCATGGTACAAATGCTTAGCAGTAATAATAAGCCCCGAACTACAACTGGTTTCCCATTTGCTAGGGACAGATATTCAAACCTATTCCCAGAGAACACATTGGGCACAGCACAGAGCACATCATAGGATGGTTTGGGTTGGAAGAGACCTTAAAGATCATCCAGTTCCAACCCCCTGCCATGCACAGGGACACCTCCCACTAGAGCAGGTTGCTCGAAGCTCCTTCCAACATGGTCTTGAACACTTCCAGCAATGGAGCATCCCCAGCTTGCTTGGGGCACCTGTTCCGATGTCTCACCAGCCTCAGAGTGAAGAGCTTCTTCCTAATGTCTAATCTAAATTTGTCCTCTTCCAGTTTGAAGCCATTACCCCTCAAGTGATGAGTCCAGATTTGTTAGGTATGCAACGGTAACGCACTGAAGTGCATGAATTTCAAGTGCAACCAATAAAAACAATCTCCTTACAGAAGTATTGTGAATATACTGGATGTTAGCAAGAGGAGAAATCACGTAAGTCAGCCACTGCAGAACAAAACCTGCTACAGATAGAGGAAGTGTAATTTTATAGACAACACTGAATTCAATTCCAGGAAAGACGTTGTCTTGGGTTTGGTTTGGGTTAATTATCACCAGCAGCTGCTGGCCCAAGCAGTTGGGAGAGGCTGCAGCTGGGAGGCAGCACAGCCCATATACACAACCCAGCCCCCCCAGCAGGGTATTTGATCCCATCCTGATGCCATGCCCCTATATAAAGGGAGGGCTGAGCCAGGGTACAGCTGCTGGTTTTCTACTTGTTTCAGTGTGTGGCTTCAGCTTGTGGCCAGAGCAGGAAAAAGGGGCACCTCAGGTATTGGTAGAGCCTTGTGGTTTCTGTCACTGTGCATTATTTTGTTAGTGTTGTTGCTATTACTGTTGGGTTTTTTTCTCTCTTTGGGTTGTTTTATTAAAAAGCCCTTATCTTAACCCATAGGGTCTCAGCTTTTTCTTCCTCCTGATTCTTCTTCCCATCCCACTGGAGGGGAGGGTAGGGAGGGAAGCAGTGGGTGAGCAGCTGCTAGCAGAGGTTGAACCATGACAGTCCTTTTGGGCACCCAATGTGGGACTCTAAGGGTTGAGATTATGACAAACCTGACCAGAGTGTGTTTAACAATTTTGTCATATATGCTTTTTATAGTGATAAAATAGTGTGTGTTCTCAGTGCTGGCCCATTTGTTTATGGGGTGGTGTTATGTCAACCCTTATTTGTAATTCGTGTTCCCCGTGGTGTTGTTTATCATCGCTGGGGATCAGATTAGGATGATCATGTTGCTCTACTGGATATTGTCAGCCTGTGATATGATTACACCCCTGATCACAAGGTTAAGCTGTTATGTGTACGTGGTCTCGTCGTTTATTGGTGATCTCACCCAGCCTATGGGCAAGACAGGAGAGAAGACTCTTTCAGCTGCTGAGAATTTTGAATATGAGGCTGTCCAGGCCAGCATGCTCTTGTTGGTCTGTCTCCTGAATGTGTCCCAGGTTGTGTATAGGGTCAGACAAAACTTTTTCAGGAACACCACCCAGAGATCTGTCCCGAGGCTGGATAGTTATGAGTGGCAGGGTGTGTGGTAAAGCATGGGCAAGTGCCTAGGGCAGTGGTCACCTCCTGTGTCTTGGAATTTCTCCCCCAAACAACTTCAGAGCCCTTATAAACTGGTAAAATATTTGGAAAAAGCATGTTGTCAGTCTGGCAAATTCCAGAGAGACACATGTCACTATGCTGGGGCCTGGCCCATGCCTATTGAGTTTTTTCAACAATATTCATTGCCCTCAAGGGGAAGAGAAGGTCTGCAGACTTAAAAGCAAACAGTCAAGCACTGTAGCTATTCCAACCCTTGTGCCAGACACTGTGGCTGCTCAGATCCTGGCGGCACGTGCTGTAGTTGAAGCAGAGAACCAACCCCTGCCAGTATTGGTTGCCCCAGTACAGAAAAAGAATTAGATGAAAAAAATCAGCTTGCTTTGCAAGGGATGATGAACCAAGGTCGTCATGAAAACAGGAGGAAGAGCCAGAGGTCATCATCTGGTACCTGTCCCTGAGTGAGCTGGGAGATATGTGAAAGGATTTCAGTTGTCATCCAGGTGAGCACATTAATTATCACCTGGCTGCTCTGGCCACAAACAGGGACAAATGTACATGAAATGTAGCTGTCCTGACAACCCCATTCAGTGAGCTACCCAAAAAGGAGACTGTGCGAATAAGAATCCTTCAGAAACCATGAAAAACCCACCCTGACTCTAAGGTGGAAAAGCACTAAATTAGTGGGGCACCTCAGAACCTGTCAATTTATTAGCAGATGCTTCTAAAGCAGGATGAGGAACAAAATATCAAACCCTTCAGAAGTGGTGTAATGGAGCTGTTCTGAGGCGGGGGAGAAAACACGTACCACAGGACTGGGGTCTCTAGGTCTTCTGCTAACCATCTTCAGAAGGAGGCAGCCAACAAACTGGTCATGAGCAGCTGGTATGTTTTTTCAAAACAGTAATTGATTTTAGGTGTATGAAGCCAGAAAAACTTTTGCAGTGGCTTTGAGGGAACTCTTTAATTGGGAATAAGAGCCAAGCAAAAGAACAAGGAGCTGATTCTTTTCTACCTGGCCTTTTGTTTAGGAAGTGTAAAAAGCCATCATCAAACCAGAGTTTTCCTTTCCCCCAGGAATGTATTAATGTTTTACTCCCAAGGACAGGCACGACTACAGCCAGTGACAGCAGCCAGCCTGTGCAGGCTAACCTGACGTGAAGGGGTCGCTGCCGTTGATTCAGAAAGCTTTTGGCCTGTGAGTTAAACAAGAAGTAGCTTTAGCTGAGTGTTCAGAGTACTGATTCTCTGCAGAAAACCTGCTTATGACGTCCGAATTACCAGATCGGCAAGAGCAAAACTGAGACTAAGAATAAAAACCTGGGATTAGATCACTCCTAGCAAAGCTGAGGGTAGGATTGGTTGCGTGGGCTGATGGAAGTAGTGAGGCAAGTCCCAGGTCAGTTTGTTGAGAAAAAGGATGTGTAACCAACTGCTGCAAACATTCAGCAGCAAAAGGTGTGCCTAACAGAAAGGGTGAAGGGAGGAATAAACCACCCATCTGGCCTCTTTAAACACATAGCTTTAAACTAACCCTGGCAGCTTGTTTGCTGGTGGTGCAAAGGAGATCCTGAGCTGATGTATGGATTCTGTCAGCCAGGAGCTACCAGTTAGGTTAGGACTGGGGGAAACTGCCTGCCAAGGTACGTGGGAGCCTTAAGCCAGGTGCCATGAACAGAGCAAAGCTGTTATGGAGGAAGAAGGGAGGCAGGCAGGAGGGTGCAGTGACCTGTGCTGCAGGCTGGAACCTCACTGGGGTTACAGCACAAGCCCAGGGCCGCTCTTACAGCTCTCACTGGAAGAGAGCTGGATGCACTGCAGTGGTTGGGAAGGAAAGGACAGGATGAGGCAGTACCCATCTCCCACACGGGTAGTGGTCACTGGTAGAGCAAGGGGATGGAGATATTGATTGACCCAGATGACATATCCGTCCTCACCAGATGATGTGTGACTTTGACTAAGGAGGCCAGTGAGTGTGATGGGGCTGGAGGTGGCTCGTTGCTCCTGCTGCCACCATTCCACTTTGCTGAAGCACCTCAGTCCACGCTGGAACCCACGTGTTTCCCATCTGCAGCAAGTGCCCTGAGCCCTTCACTAGAGAGTTCCTCTCATGCTCTCTGACTCAGTGAATATGTGAACATTGCAGGCGGAGTGGAATGGTTCCAAAAGGAGAGATTGAGGCAAAATGGCCTTATAAGGCAATCTCTTTGCATTGAGGGGGCATTTCTGAGGTTGTGGTTCAATGATGCAGCAAGTCCAGCTCCAGTGCCCCTCCTATGCTCTTCTCAGTGACATAGAATGATAGGACAAGGGGCAACGCGTGCGGGCTGGAACAGAGGAGGTTCCATGGAAATGTAAGGGCGGTGAGGGTGATAGAACACCAGAACAGGCTGCTCAGGGAGGTTGTGGAGTCTTCTTCTGTGGAGACATTCAAAACCCCACCTGGACATGTTCCTGTGTGACCTGCTCTAGGTGATCCTGCTCTGGCAGGGGGGTTGGACTAGTTGATCTTTCAAGGTGCCTTCCAACCTCTGCCATTCTGTGATTCTGTGAAATACATCCCAGCTTGATTTGTCTGGCGAGTGCTGACACTGGGTTCACGCTGGTTCCAAAAATGTTGGTGGGTTCTCTTCAACACCCAGCTTTATGCTGACTGAGACTGGCTGTTGTCTTGCCACCAGCAAAAGGTCAGCATAAGGATAAAGGCAGCACAAAGACCAGTCCTGTGGCAGGTTGAAGCAAACCTGAGTGCTCCCCTCTGGTCTGGATCAGATTGGTAGTGCTGGTGTACATCCTGGCTTGTACAAATCTAGGATTGATCCATAGATTCAGGGGTGGCAGATGGATCCTCAAATCCTCACTCTGAGAGGGATGGGGACAGAGAATAATTATTGTAGAGTGGATTATTGAAGATATTTGCTTGAGGGGGGAGATCTTTTGTTCAGACTTTGATCAAGTGACTGACAATTTATTGATGATGGAAGGAATTAACAACATGTAAACCTGAGAATTGTCTTGTGGCAATTTTACTAGAGCTTGTTGAACTGTTTCCTCCAAAGTTTTAAAAGGAAAATTAATCCATTCCCCTCCTCCCCAATCCATTTTCCTCTTTTTTAGAATGCTTGTGGTTTTCAGTGGAAATAGAACAAAATTGGCAATCCCAAACTCCATCTTCTGCTGAGGACTTGGTGAAATCAAGCACTGCAGTGCCCATAACAGGATGCTGCTTGCCCTCTCCAGTGCTTGGAGAAAGCTCACCCCTTTTCTCAAAGGGGAAATCAAATATATACTGGTCACTGTATGTTAATAAAGAAATAATAGTCCCAGCAAAGGGCATTCCCTGGGGATTAATGACTGGCTGGGTGAGTGGAGATCTTTGATTAAAGGTGCAAGCTTCCTCCGTTCTGGCACGTGAACTTCCATTTTAAATTGGGCTCTATTGAATTCAGAGGTTTTTCATGGTGTGAAGTCCAACAATGCTGACAGGTCCATGCCCCCCCCAGTTGGATGGCAGTGCACTCTAGAAAGACAGCTTTCATCTGCCTCATCAGTGCCCGAGTGTTACTGCTGTGGATGTGGCCAAAGACACCCATTTGCCCTGCTGGGGCCTTCAGAAAATGTTACCTGGTTCATCTGTGGTAGTGAAGGAGTTGTTTTCAAAGTTGTAGATGTGAGGTCACACCCAAGGATCTTTCTTCCATTCAGAGCCTACACTGAACCCCATCATGGCCTATCACCCACATAAAGATGGAGGTGGGAAGTGGTAGGAGATGGGTTTGTGGAAGGAATGATAAAAAGGAAGGATATGGAAGCCGGAGATGTGTCTTGCCTGAGAACAGCTAAAAGAAGCCTTCTTATGTGTCAAGTGGGCCGTGTTAATAGCTGTGACATAAACCCAAGATAAATTAAAACTCCTTGAGTTTTTCCTTAAAAGCAAAAGAAAACGCAACTGTTACAAGTTTTTGCTGTTGAAAAATCAAAGATCTTTGCCCTGCCTGAGCAGAGATCCCACTGTGTGCAACCTTTGCTCCAGTCAAGGAGCAAAGCCCCGAGGGCCAGGAGCAGATCTGCTGCCAAAAGCAGTATCTGTGTAGCTCAGTCAGGTCTGGACAGGAGACCTGTTGCTCACAGCAGAGATGGGTTGAACTTGGAGCAGGAGTGCTAGAGTTTCCTCTGTTGGGTGTGAAAATGTCCCCAGTGGGTCCACCACAGACCTGCCTTTTGTTGCTGAGCTGGGATATTATTTCTGTCTTTGGTTTGCCTGAAGCTCTCCCTCTGGTACTCATAAGCAAAACAAAAGCAGGATCAGGCCCTAAATTTAGGGAAATTAAACACTGTCAAATCCTCTAGGACTTTTTCACAACTTTATTATAGTTGCATCAGAGGCTGCTTTCTTGGGAAATTGTAACATATTTGCTGCTCCCCCACCTCAGAGCTCTTACTGCACAGAAACTGCTCTGACAGGGAGCAAAAAATACGCCGTTGGAAATGAATTCAGCGTCGTGCTGAAAGTCAGCAATGAAGCTGATGGGAAAGCTTCCCTTCCGTGAGGAAAAAACCGAACAGCTACCTTGGTTGGACGTGCTCGTTGAGACCCCAGGAGCCACGGGCACCAGACGTGCCTGGCAGCGCTGAACTGCGGGGGCAGAGGCATTTCTCCAGGGTCTGACTGCAGACGCTGGGGACAAGGTGGCATATGATGGAACAGAGCGATTCAGAAAGTGACAGCAGAAACACTGGAGAAGCTGACAGAGGAAGCAGCAAGGACATGCCAGAGCCGGGGAGGAAAACCCTTGGAGCCTGACCCTGAGAGAAAGCTAAGAGAGCTTGAGTTGTGGCTCAAAAGAAGCTTGGGAGTGTGAAAAGAGAAAGCCTGGCTTATTGTTTTGACTCCAGAGTAATGGGACTCGGTGTACGTTGATTCTAAACAAACAGAAGTGCGTTAAAAAGCCCAATTCACTCCCTCATCTGTTTGTTCTCCAAACAAAAACAACCTGTAGGGGCCCAGACTATTGGCTAGCCACCTGGGTCAGAGAGGGTAGCCAGAAATGGGTTTATAAAGAGAACTTTCTCCTCAGAACTGATTTTTGGCTTTTCTCGCCCGTAGTAAAAGATTTTAGTCCTTGTCTGTGATGATATTGTCATTAGCATTGTCATAGCAACTGATAAACAAGGAGAAAGATGTGTAACAACTTTTTTTTTTTCTAAACAGTCAGTCCAAATGTCTTACTAACAAGTAATTTGGGCAAAGTGGTTGCGCAGTAAATGGGTTTCTCTTTAAATATAATGCTCTTTTCCATTTTAACTGAGCATAAAATTGTATCTTTAAAGGATTGACAAGAAAGCAGGGCTTCATGCCTCTCGAGCAGTTCCATGTGACATATGGTCTTTCCAAGCAATAGTTTTATTGGCTGTGCACAGTAGCAGCAGATTTGAGCTAATGTTCCTGTGAAAACAAGTGAGGGTTTATCCAAAAACTCAAGAAGGGGATGAGAAAGGCACCTTTGCCCTGCTGTACAGAAAAAAACAACTCGTATCTTACGTCAAACTTACGACATACTCTATAAATACAGCAGCTGCCAGCAGTGACTGACTTCAGTGCACGCTCTGAGCGGGTTGGAGAGGACTCAGTGACCTCTTTGCTTCCCTGCCCACCAGCGATGCTCCCAAGCAGGTTCCAGCCACATGCTGCCCTGAAGTCTTGGATGGAGCAGGGCTTCAGGGCCCACCTGGGGCTTAACCCCTAACAGCCTTGCCTGTGTGCCCAGGTCTCCAGTTCCCACCAGAGGTGTTATAATCAGTATTGAGCACTGGCAGAGAGCATGTGGTACTTGCTGCTAGGTGACTGGCATGGGGTGCTGCAGAGCACCCTGCTCCCAAACATCCCGCTTCCCTCTGGGAATAACAGTCAGGGATTCTTTACTTAGCAAGTGAAGGGCAAGAGGAGCCTTGTACACAAATGCACGTGCTCTGGGTTTGTTGCAGCTCTGGCCAAGTATTGGCTTAAATTATTTTTGAGCTCACTGCTACCTCATTTGAAGACTGCTGCCCCTGACTAGAGCTAGAAATAATCTCTGTGAACTACCTGGTGCTGGCATTGTGAGTGCAGGAGGAAGGCAAAAATGAATGAATTGCAATACATTTCTCCATCTAAAGGACTTTGCTGTGGTGGTTGTACACAGACACCCCCCAGAAATAAACAAACATATGCTCATATGGCTATATTCCTGCATATGCACATATTTTTATCTACATTTATATATGTATAATGACATTAAATAACGGGTAACAAGCAGGGGAAATTGAATTGTAAAGGAACAAAGTTGGAAGAAAGTTTCCTGTGGCTCCACAGCTCCACAGAAGGCACGTTTTCAGGAAAGCTTTCAATGTGCTCAAATGTTTCTATGATACTTTTGTAGGAATGGCTGATTTTTCTCTCATTCTTGCAATAATGCAGTAATGTGTAGGTTGAGGTGCTCAAGGCCTTCTCATCAGCAAGAATTAATTCCCTCTATTTTGAAGTCTTCCATGAGCATGTCTCTCTCTCCCCTGCTGTTTGTGCCTCCCTCTTATCCCCAAGCATAAGTGTCACTTTTACTCCCAATTCTTTCTGAAGTTGAGTGAGATTTAGTTTGGTTTGGTTTGGTTTCTGGAAGGTCGCTGAGCTCCCTCTATAGCAGTCATGCCCCTCTTTCAGAACTGACATGAGGTTTCACAGCTGGGGCAACGTTGCATTTTTATCCAACTGTGATCCTCCTTGGGGGACACAGGAAACGATTCTGGGTCAGGGGAACATCCGAATCAGAGCCGAGACGTTAAGGGTGCAGTTTGGGGATTGTCCCTAAAATTGCAGGGACAATGCACATATGTGATTTCAGACCTGCCACTACACTTAGGATCTGCATCTGCAGGTGGTAAACACCACAGCGGAGAGTAGGAAATGAATCTTTTGTGTTCTGTACAGATACAGAAGGAGCAGGGAGAGGCACAAAAGAAATACCCGCTGTTGGTGACAGCCAGAGGTGGACGGCTGACCTTACAAAGCAGAAGGGAACTGCAGCTCTCTGAGTTTCTCTTGGGACAGTGACACCGTGCAGAGTCACTAACCCCAGGACAGTAACACCAGCCCTTAAATATTGCTGGTTTACGAAGGACACCGTGATGTACACGCTGCGCACAAAGTACTCTGCAACAAAGTAAGAGAGGCTTTGTGCTGGCTCAGCAGAACTAGGTAACAAATGCAGCTGTAAAAATAGCTGTTTCTCCATAAAGGGTAATCAGTTCTTGCCTTTTCTCATTGTGTGAGATGCACTATAGACTTTATTCATTAGAGAGCACTCTGCAAAGTGAAAGTAAGTACCAGGAAAAATAAGGATGGCAAAGAGTTGTAAATTCAGCTCGTATGTCAAGGAAATGACAATAAACTGATGCTCTTTCTGGAAAAATCACTGGTTATATATGCCAGTGCTGGCATAAAAGTAACAGACGTTCAGGGTGCCGATACCTGCAAGGCGCAGATGAAGAGGTGGCTGTCAGAGAGTCACAGAATGGCTGAGGTGGGAAAGGGCCTCTGGAGATCGTCTGCTCCATCCCCACTCCTCAAAGCCATACTGTGCAAATCCTGGGGACGCTCTGACAGCCTTTCGTGTTGATTCCTTCAGTGGGTTCCCAGTTCCTGGTGAAAGTAGACTGCTGGAAACAGAAGGTGACTAACAGATGCCGGTCTCGTGAGCTGCCCTGCCTCGTGCCTCTCTAGTGACCTTGCTCGGGATGGGCTGAACAGATGGACTTAAGGCCAGTATGTAGGCTACTGCTCTTCTCACTTTTCCAACCTTTTCCTGAACAGAGTATCAACTTCTTTAGGCTGAATTAGACAGGGAGAGGTAGAAATATCTTCCGTATCTCCTTTAATTCTTGGTATCTTTGCAACAGCTGTCAGTTTTTGTTTGTTCATTGATCATGCAGTTGAGCAAGAGCAAGAAGATGAAGGACCATTCACCCCTTGATCTTGTTAACAACTCTGACAAGCTCTGACAACTTGAATGAGAGACATTTCATAAAATTATGGCTGAAATTTTAAATGTCTCATTGAAAATCCTTTGCTGTCAAAGGAGCACTTGCAGAAACTTTTCCTGACTCAGCACTCTGCTCACATCAGACCCATCAGGTTTTTGGAACCTTCTCCTTTTTATAGTGGGCATCCTGAGCAGCACGAACACGAGCGCTAACACTCAGCTTACCCGTTGACATTACTGTTGCACATCAGTACTGACATTTGTGTGCACGCAACAAAAGGGCAAGGTAGTTTAATGAAGGCACTTTAAAATGGACTGAGCTTCTCTGTGTCCCGATCATTATCATCACCTGATTCAAGCTTAAAATATTTTCAAACCAATTTGATGTACCTATCCTCGCCTGATCCACGTGGATTTGAGGTGATGCCTTAGTCCCACAACAACAAACACCCTGTGTGTGTGTATTTTAATTTTTGCAAAGGGTATCTATTGGGGAGGGACTTGTTAGGCTGTGGGGCAGTGATAGGACTGGAGGGAATGGATTAAAACTAGAGAGAGGTCGATTCA
>WTSP01026677.1:0-19775 GCA_025331215.1 Actenoides lindsayi | reverse complement strand
TGCCCATGGCAGGGGGGTTGGAACTGGATGATCTTTAAGGTCCCTTCCAACCCTGACAATTCTATGATTCTATGATTTGGCCCCTTGGCCCAAACAGAAGCCCTGGGCAGTGGGCAATGCCACTGGGGCTCTTAAGAAAAGCTGTGGTGCAGCTCTGCTGCCCATCGCTGTGGCACAATGCCTTCAGGAGCCCTCACGCCTGCCACGCTTGACGCAGCCCATCACCCAAAGCAGAGGGCCAGAGGTTTGTCTGCCTTTCACTGGCACAGATACGTCCCAGTAGCCTCTTTGAGGGCTTCCCAAGGTACATTAAAGCGTGGTAGTTCCTTTCCATACAGGTTTCTGCTGAGGAGAACATAAACAGCCCTTGCTCAGTTGACTGCAAACCCCATTTGAACAGAAAAAATTGTTTTCTGTACGTCCACGCGTGTGGTGCTGGAAGGATCTGTTGTATTGCATGAATAACAGTCAGTATAAGCTTGCTTCAAACAGCAGAGGTATCTGTTTCTGAGCCAGCAGCTGAATCCACGTGTAACCATGCAATTTATAGCTAACTAGGCAATCCATCAGCACATAGGCTTCAGCTTGGAAAAACATTTTGAGTACCCGCTTAACTTAGTGTATGTTTATGTGCATAGGTTTCAGAGGGGCAAATGCATGTCCCTACAGCTCAGTGTAACTAGAGCTGTGTGTCATTAAGTGCATCACTGAAGGAGTGTCAGTAGAAAAACCCCTAAATTTTAGCTATATGAAGTTGTCTAGAGATGAATACAGTGACAGCTCTGCCTTGGCTGGCTCCGTTTCTTTTTGGTGCAGTGCAATGTGAGCAAGGTCCTTTTACTCTGGAATGTTGATGGCATAGCCTCATGTATATGTGATAGCACGTTCCCATCAGATTATACAGTTTAAAACGAATCTTTTCCATCACTGGGGTGGTTTTTTTCCCATTCCTACTCCTCAGAATCTTCTAGAAACACTAATACTGATCCTGCGTGTTGACAGTATTTAAGGAAGAGGCACCTACACAGTTTCCTCGTTTCTTATTCTCTTCTTCTCTGCTGCCCTTTGTTGTCTGTATTCTTTTTCATGCTCAAGAGCTTTCTGTCAGAGTTCTGGCATATTCCCCTGTCTCACATTCTCCTGCTTGGAGTTTTTTTGTTCTAATACTCTTGACATTTAAGCTTGGGCACTTTAAAGGTTCTTTCTCTTTACTTTATTCAATGATTTATTGATTACTTCCAGCTTCTGTTTCCTTAAGCCTATTTCCTTCCATGTTTTCTCACCCTTCCCACTTCTTGTTATTTCATCTCTTGATATAAATAATGCTGCAGAATTCTGGTTTGAAAGCCACCACCACTGCACCACTGAGTTTTTCTTCCATTGGCTTGACAGAGCAGCGCTTTTTTTTACACACAGAGGCCCAGAGGCATTGTAAATGATTAGAGGGGTGATTGTTCCTGGTGAATGAGTTGCAGCCACACGTTTACAAAGAGCCTGCTGAGTTGTATTGTCCTTTGCAAGTAGTCCCTGTAGAAGTCACGGGCGCTGCTCACAGGTCACCACTCAGTATAGGAAAGTCAAGCTCTGCACTGAGACTCAAGTCAGCATTGTACAGGGAGAAGCCTCCTTCCCAAAGGCTGTGGGAGCCTGACTTACTCCCAGAGCAGCTACGATGAGGAGTGAGGGGGTTTGCCAGCAGTGTAGGATGATTGTGCCTACGTGTTGTGGGGCCAACCGTGCGCTAATCGCTACCTGGTGGGAGCCGCAGACGGTGACGGAGCGGGGCTGTGTGTGCTTCTGTGAGGTGCCTTTTCCTGCTGGCTTTGCTCACCCTGCTGGAGCCAGCTATCAAAGGAGGCTTCCATTTGCCAGAAAGACCAGTTCTAGCAGAAGAGACAAGTGTGCAGCAGGAGCTGTATTAGGGGGGAGTCTCAGACATGGCCGTGTCCCTGCTTCCCTGCGATAGCACGAGCGTAATATTTGTGTCTGCTTTGGCATATTCTGAGGACTCTATAGAAATAATTTTGAAATCCTTAGATGACAGAGCCTAGAATGGAGCAAAGCATTACTACCTTGTGGCCCAACCCTATGGAAGGCTTTGATTAACCTTTCTTTGTCTCCTGCTTTCTTATGGGAAAGACCCTTGTCTTTCTCATAGAAATGTCTGCATTCCCATCCTGGGCTGAGCAACACATTGGGCCCTTTTACTTCCTCTCCGTGCCCAAGGTAGTGCAGTGATTTGCTGCTGCAGCAAGACACAGTAATTCAGCTCTAGAGTCAACTAAAAGATTGTATATTAGACATTAAATTGCCCCAAGGTAAGAGCTTGATTCTGTGCAGTCCCGTGCTGTGTTTGGACGGGTGCTTTTGCCCCCTTCCAACTCAGACACAAGGGGGGTGAGAAGCAGCTTGTAACCAATACTCAGATCTAAAGCATGCTCTAGTCAATTAGCTAGTGATTTTTCTGTCAGCCAGGATTCTGTGCGAATGAAGAGATATCGGGACGTGGAAAATGATTGAACTCGCCTGAAAATGGACCTCCTGCTTGTGTTCCAAAGTAAATAAAGACTTTTTACTAGCAAAAAAAGAGCATTGTTTCTTACGTTTTACCATTTCAGTACAGATGAAAAATTAAATTGCCAATAAAATTTTATGAGAAAGGAAATTCTTGTTAGAAATTTTATCTCGGAGTATTGATTTTGCCACTGTGAAGAAAATTGCTCTCTGAAAGTTAATAAACAGGAGTGAGCAAGGATAGACTTTTAATTGTCTGATTTAATTTAAAATCTTCTAACATATAAAATATTGGTAAGATTAGGTTTTAAAAGAAAGGTTTTTAAGAGAAAGAGGTAACTTTTCCTACATTTTGATGCCAGTTAGATTTTAAACAGTGAAAAGTTGGTCTTAGATACATGTTAGTCTATGAACAAAGTTCCTTATTGAACAAAGTTCCTTATTTGTCTGTGAATAAAGACAGCTAAATCACTGGCCTATGGTTTGTCTATCAGAATATCTGATGCATGTACCAAAAGGATGTGACCCTGGTTCATTTTACATACAGCAGACTGAAGAAGTCTGCTGTCCCAGAGGCATGAAGTAGGTTTTACTTTACATTAAAATCTCAGCCAAAGATGAACCAGTCTAAGACTAAGCAATTTGTAAATAGTAATAACTGCGCTTTCACTAACACCACAAATTTGGCAGTCGTGTTTCTGGTGAGAAAAAGGATTTTGCTGATGACAAATATCAGTAAGAAATACTGATCAGTAAGAAATACTGATACACATGTACTCGCCTTTCTTTTAGGCAGTGACACGCTGATGTCTCCCAAAGAATAAGAAACTGAATGAGCAAGTGAAAGAATGATGTAGGGTTTTTTCAGTTTTTCAGCAGCAGGAATGATATTGGTCAACTACATGACTAGAAATATTTTGGAGAGGGCCTTCAGCAAGTTCCTGTTTATTTTCTCCTTTCAGACTCTCCACAAAACACATAACAAAAAAATCGTCAGGAAGTTTCAAGTTGAGCTTTTCTCCTCCTGTAAGAGGAATTTTACCTTCTTTATAGAAGCTCTTGGTTTATTTCTTCTAGGTTACTGGGAGAATTGCCCCAAAGCAACCAGAGACACGTTCCCCTTCCCCAGGACTCGAATAGGATCCACGGGCCCCCAGTGCTCGCCCCAGCTCCAGGGGCGAATGCAAGCAAGGGATTCAGCTTCGGACCCCCACGTGGCAGAGTGATGCTTTTACATGGGTTTTAATGGTGTTATCCTCAGATGAATTCAGGGGAGGCAAGCTCAGGAGCTGACAAGCACAAATAAATCTCGGCGTGAATGACCTGGTAGTTTGTGTGTGTATCCGTGTGTGTCCTTCTTTCTTTTCAAATTTTATTTCAGGAGTGGCTACCGTCTTGTGCTGTTGTGGCTTTGTTTTCTAATCTCCTCACGGATGCCTGCCAGTTGCTGGATACTCAGAAGACGACAGTCACTTGGGCTCTTTCCCATAAGCCAGGTCCCCGAGTTAGTTCTCACACGCAGAAAAGAAATTCCGGGCAACAAAAAGATACCGGTGAAAAGGTTCTTTTAGGGTAAAAATTTGGTGGAGATTAAAATAGGTCAAAAGTTCAAAGGAGAACAAGCCACTGCCAAGCAAGCAAGAAACTTGGCGAAAAAGGAAGGAAAAGAAACATTGGTTTAAAAAGCAAGTAACCATGGCAAGGCATCAGCTCAATGCTAGAATCTGGTTAAGAAGTAATATCACACAGAGCTGTGATTGTTTATTCAAGGCTAGCCCATGAGAGAACAGTTGTCTCCAATGAGTGTTCTCACAGCTTGGATCCAAAATTATAACTGCATTTTTTTTAAAGCATCCAGCACTTCTTCACAACCCATTTGCTGTTAGACAAAAGAAGAAGAAAAGTACAAAGTTTATTCTTAGTGTCCCTTGTGTGTTTAAGGCACAGCTTTACATATGGAAAGGCATTTCACGTCAGCTGTTGAACCAGTATCGTGCTATTCTGCAGCAGTTGCCAATGGAAACTGTTGATACATTTTCAGTACCTTTCCCAAGTTTCAGAAACGGGAAGCAGCGTATCATTCGGGGAGGTTTTGTTTTGGGGGGGTGGGGGGGTGTTGGAGGGTGAGAGGAGAGGCCCCGCACCTATGAGCTGCATTACTGCAGTTGCAATACAAAGCAGATAATGGACTGTGGGAGCGAACAGCTGTGGAATTCAGTTTAGGCTTGAAATAAAAATAATGGCTGCTTTGATACAAATAATAATTTACTAAAGATGTTTTGTGGCTATCAGCAAACTCACAACATATGCACGCAGCCATACACCTGCTTAAGTTGTGCACCTGTTGTCCTACAAATAAATCAAAAGGGGAAAATGGAAGCTTCCAATGTTCGGCTATAAATAAAAGATGATTAATACCATTATAGTGACAAACAGGTATTGGCAGCATGCAGAAAGAATGGAAGATTGTCATCTCATTTGTGCTTTTGTTTCAACATCTAGATGAGCTTGGAATACATATCCAGTGCTAGAGGGCACAGCTGCAGTCCAACAGATGAGAAAGAGAGAGCAGGTCAAATTCATCTCTTCCTGTAAGTCAAAAGTAGCTCAACCAAAGCAGGGATTTTCATGGAAATGAGCACAAGCTGATTTTTCTACAAAGCGGGTGATTTTTATCGCTTGCACTGTTTTATTGCTCAGAGTGTCTTGGGCTAAACTACGACAGCGTGGTCTGTACTGGGTCTGCAGGTCTCGGTGCTTTTGGGAACCTGACTTTGCAGCGATTCTTTGGAGACCCACAGGTCTGCGTGGAAGGGCCCTTTTTGGAATTAGCATGCATGTCCTTAAAAGAGAGGTTTCAAGCTAAGACCTAAATCACCACATTTACACTTTGCGGAATCATTTACACATGTGCAGAGGGCAGCTTTGGATGTTGCTGGAGTCTTTGGTCTCTTCCAGTCAACAGGGCACATGAAAATCGCTGTGTAGACAACTTCAAAGTCCCCCATTTACCCACAGACTAATTAAAATTTAAGGCAATAGAAGCACAGTATCTTTGAACTTTCCTACTTCAGAGGCAGGTACACTGTCTGTCAAGGTGATTTTGAACAAAATGTGTTCTTAAAGGAGAGGATTGGATTTTAGAGAGTAAAGCTAAAGTATTTCCTTTGCTTCTGTCCTTCTCCCCCCCCCCCCAGATGCATGTCATTCCCCTCCACCAAAGCAGTAGGTGCCTGTGGAATTGCCTCACTTGGAACCAGGAGCTCTGGTCGGCTAAGAATGGCAGTCAGGCAACTTTAGGTCAGACCGACCCGTTGTTCTAGGGGGCAAGGCTGCTCTTCCAAGTTTTATTGGTGTGTCTGTGGAATCTGAAGTGTGATTTGGCTGCTCTCACGTCAATGTAGCCTATCTCGGGGGCTGATCGCTCCAGTGATGAGAGATGGGGGGGAGGTCTGCATTTTTCCTGTGCCTTTACAGTTCCCAGGAGTATCTCCCTGTCCTGGCCTGGGTTCAGGTTCGTTATCACCAGCAGCTGCTGGCCCAAGCAGCTGGGAGGGGCCACAGCCGAGATAAACAGCCCAGCCAGGCAATGGGGTATTCGACACCTACTGACACCATACCCCTATATAAGGCCCAGGGGAGGGCTGCCTGTTTTTGACTTGTTCCAGTGTGTGGCTGTAGCTCGTGGCAGGAGCAGGACAAGTGGCATCCCGGGTGCAGGTAGAGCCTTCCCAGCTTCTATCACTCGCTTCTCTATTGTTTCATTGGCACTACCATGCTTTTCTCCTCTCTTTGTGTTCTTTTCTTAAGCTGTCCTTATCTCCACCCCTGGGGGCTCGCCTTTTTTCTTCCTCCTGATTCTCTTCCCCATGGCAGCAGGCTGGGTGGGGGGTGCAGCAGGTGATGGCTGTGGGGTGTTGAGCTGCTGGCAGAGAGGAAACCCCCCCACTCCCCAAACTCCTGGCTGCCATTGTACCGGCCACACCAATACAGCACACTACAGACACGTGTGGGCTTCTGTTCTGTTTGTTTTGTTGCTGCCTGTCGTCTAAAGTGAAAGCAATTGGAGCAGGAGTCCTTCAGCAGTCTTTCTATGTGGAAAAGTCACAACCGTGTCTTTTTCTGGTGCTCTGGATCCCACCTGCCCTCTGCTAACCTCCTCACAGACTGCCTTTGCATCCCTGGCGTATCAACAGGAAGAACAGATTTGGCACATTGCTTTTAGTTAGTTTATTTTCATTATTAAATATACTTTGGGGGGGACAGGAATGGCCACATTTGATGCTATGTTTTTGTGCAGGGCAGATTCTGCTCTCAGATTCACTCTGCCTGTCTCTGATCTGTCAAGAAGATCTCGGTGGTGTCTTTCATGTTCACAGCCTGATCCAAGGGGGACTGAGTCCCTCTCTGGGCAGATACATCGCTGCTATAAACAGATGCTTGTGTAGAAATCAAGAGGCAATCCAAAGCATATGTGAAAGCAGAACTCGGCCCACTGTTAGTGCCTATCTTAAATCTGCTGAAGAATATATGTTCCACTTTTGTGTTACTGGCTTTTCCTTGGCTGTCAGTGAGAACCCTTGGCTTTTGCAGTATGAAGTGGGGACACGTCACTCTTCCTTGACAACTTTCCCCTTCTTTATCGTTGTCAGGGATTCACAATCCAAATGACTCCTGTTATGTGAGCAAATATTGCCTTAGTTTCAATTATTTTATTTTTGCTGCAACCACCTTTGAATGTTACTATAGTAATATCTCTGGTTTTCCTTGTCAAGGAACCGTCGCAGACAGTTTCATAAACCTTTTATGCAGCAAAGCAAATGATGCATTTATTTTACTCTTATGCTGTCCTGTAAATAAAAAGGGTATTTTAAATGGTTAGCATATAATTGCATCATAAGGAAAGAACATGAAGATGCCATAATACAACAGGTTTAAAAATGAGAAAATACTGGAATTAAGGTTGAGATTATCTCCCTGGTTTAACCTTTTTCCCAAAGCTCTACCTCAGCCTATTCGCTTCTTTTTCTGGGCATGAGCAGATGGAGAAACTGGGAATTGAAAGGGATAATTCCCTGGCTTTGTGCTTCAGTGAGAGTAACACGCTATCCTTCAGCAACTGTGTGGAAGGACTAGGTTGTGCTGCTGGCTGGAACATGCTAAGTCACTTGACATCAAATTATACGGTCTTGCTCTCTAGGCATGAGAGGATGAAGTGCCCTCACTGGAAAGGTCTGAAAGTGGGTCTTTCCAGATACTTCAGTTGCTAAGATTCAGAAAGTCTTCTCCAGATGTGAACATGCGGTGATTTTCTTTTTTATATATATATATAATTTGCCACATGTGAGAAAAATGTCCACTAAAATGGCAAACAAGCCTATGCACAGTAACATCCTGAAAGTAGACACCAAGTTTCAAGTAGCACGGTGTTAGAGCATCTTGATGAATGTTGTATACTTTTGTTTTCTGAAGAAATAATTTTCCTTGATTTCAATCTCCATTTAAGAAAAAAAGCAACAGCTAAAGTATCTTGGTTGAACTTATCCCAGATTCTAAGCTTTAGATAGATAACAGGAAAAGAAAAATATTCAGCTCAGTAATTTAGTTCAAGCCATTCTATTTTGAAAAGCTCTGAGAACATAAGAGAGGTGTTGCAATGGGAAGATCTTCATGGTAGAAGCTGCACTCTGTGCCATCTGAAGCAGACTTATCCATCAAGGGGGCCAGTTCAGTCTGGCCTGCAGAGCAATATGCCACCGTTGAGCTGAATGTCACTGGTGTGTGTGGGAAGATGCCTAGACTGATGACCCATCCCTAGTCTCTCTCCTTGATGGATGTCTCATCTTATCCATACGGTCTTGGAGCAGGCCAAATAGCAACACCTAGTCTCCCCCCAGTCATCACCACTACTGTCACAGTAGAGGTTGTGAGACACTCCTAGACATGTTCACATGCATCTCTCTCCTGTCATCAGTACCATCCCATAGTAGACAGGTCTGCCGGGCACTCCCCTGTGTGTGGCTTGGTGCATGTTGCATGGGTTGGCCACCTCATCTTGCAGTGGTTATCCCAATGTAGCTTTTTCTGGAATTGAAGAATTTGCGCAAAGCACCTGAGAAGAGGTTGATTTGGGGACCCTGCTTTGCAGATTGACATCTGTGCAGTGAGCAGCCTGAGACCCCAAGGGGACCCTTGCAGTGTCTGGCAGGAATTCCTCGTTCTTCTCCTCTCTTCCCCCTTCTTGAGCCTGCAGCTGCTAGTTCTTCCTCTCGGAAGAATGGAGAGGTGTTGGAGGCTGCAGGGGAAGATGCTGGCTGCTGCTGTATGAGCAAAACCAACCAAGTCTCTGAGCCTGTGTTTAAGCCACAGGATCCAGCAAACAGTGAATGCAGGTTTTCTCTGAGCCTGAGATGAACTAGAGAGACATCCACACTCCTGTAAGAGTAGAGCCTTAGTAGGCATCTTGAAGTCCAGTCCTGCCCTGGGAATGTGACCTTTCTTAGCGATGAGTCAGATTTTCATCTGGGCATTAGGATTTCTCCACTGAAACCATTCCTCAGCAAATTGTCTATTTAAAAGAGGCTGAAAGCATGAACTAACTAGGAGATACAGTATTCCTTGTGTTAAGTGAGGTTACCGTGACAGAATCACACTGCTGGACTCACAGTTCTCCATTGCTATACTGAATCCTTCCCAGGGATGCCTGGTATTTAAGTTTCCTTGGATATCTCTCAGAAAAGGGTGCTGTTAGGTAACAAAAATCTGCCGATTTCTTTAGGCTCTGATCAGTGACAGACCAAACTAAGGAGAATGGCATGGATGGAAGCTTTGTCAGGGTCACAAAGCAGCCCACACAGATTAGTTTTATATTTTAGACTTCTCGTGGCTGCCATTTTATCAGACACTGTAAGCAGCCAGCAAGCTCTCCTCTATGGAAGAAGGCAGCATTTTAGATGATGCAAATGGTGTTAGGAACGTGACATAGCTGTGGAATAAGATCTTGAAAGAAGGTGCTTGTGCCTTGTGCAAATGCAAAGAAATGCCCATATTTGGCTGGGCAAAGGATGAAGGAAGTGCTTGTATGGAAACACTGCTGCAGGACAACTGCCGGGGGGCTTACAAGTACTAACTACAGAGCAGTGAGAGGATAAAGCCTGAAGGTACATGATGGGATGTTGCACAAAATGTCCACGAGGAAAACAAATGAAATAGTGAACAGAGAAGCTGGAAGAAAAGAGAACCATTGGAGAAGGGAGCAGCAGACAGCAGAGGCATGGCATTTAATCAAAAATAGAGACAAAAAAAAAAATAATGCAGGAAGGAAATATTTTAGCACTGTAGGAGGATAAGCTTGCAGACAAATTCTGTTTACTTCCTCAGCCAGAAGTAGGCCCTCTTGCTTTACACAACAAACAAAGCTCTGGTGGCATCTCTTATGCTAGTTCACTGAGATCCCTCTTTCAGTTGTAACCATTCTTTATTTGTGTCCCCGTGGCTGGCTCCCTTTGGTGCAGGGGGAGAGTGCTTGGGAGCATTTTATCAAAGTCACTTTCAATGGGATGAAATTCCAGTATCTGGGTCCAAGGATCCAACCTGGCACGCTTGGTACTCTTGAACAGTTTAGC
The DNA here is from genome assembly GCA_025331215.1 of Actenoides lindsayi. Lineage (NCBI taxonomy): Eukaryota > Metazoa > Chordata > Aves > Coraciiformes > Alcedinidae > Actenoides > Actenoides lindsayi. The sequence continues at coordinate 9,636 of WTSP01026677.1, read as the reverse complement.
CTCAGCTTTTTTTTTTTCCTTTTAACAAAAATGTATTTGCAAAGAGGAAACCACTGAGTATTTCACTTAGCAGCTCTGAAATGGGGCTGTATTCAAGCTATCTGCAGGGATGTGTTTCCAGAGGTAGGATTTTCATTTGGAGTCAGAGACTTTTCTTAGAAAGTCATCTTGGTGTTGGCTTCCCACAGTGATGGGACTGGCCAAGGCATTTTTGATGACGTAACAGTTCCAGCTATGGCTGTCAGTAATAAGGGGGCTGGCTGGCTTATGTGAGCAGTGATCAGTCAGCCAGGTCACCAGTTGAGATGTGCTCAGCTTTGTATGGTAGCAGTGCCATTGGATGTTGCTTACTGTAATGGTTTGGGTGAGTTTGGAGATCTTGGCCCAGTTTTCTTTGGCCACAGGTCCACGTCATAAAAAAGGAAGCACAAGCTTTCATTTAAGAGCTTCCATGGAAGTCCCTGCAGAGACCATGAAAGCACAGACATAAAGGAGAAAGTCCTACAAAATGGACAGCTTGCCATTCAGAAGAAGGTCTGCCCATTGCAGACCTGTCACAGATAGGAGAGAACCTGCTGTGCAGGATCGCTGGGCACCTGCTTCTGGTGAAAGGCTAGAAAATGCCTGACGTTCACTTTTTATCCACCTCAGTCTGCTCATCCAGCCCATACATCAACATCTTGCCTATGAGACGATGTCTGGGAGACGGTGTGAAAGGCCATACTGAAGTCCCAGTAGATACTAGCCACTGCATCCACAATATGCACTGTGATGAGATCATCACGAAAGTGCCAGGGATTGCACAGCTGAAAAAGTCTGCACATCTATCCTGCTTGCTTGAGAAGAAGCTTTTGTAGGGGAGAGCAGGAAGCAACCACAGAGACTCCCCATGGCACAGCCTGCAACAAGTCCTAAGGGCTTCAGGAAGAGCTCCCCATATCCTCACTGACCCAACGAGGTCAGGTAGCTCTTGAGTTCTCTCTCTGTAGCATCACACGTTATTCACTCTGGACTCCTCAAATGGAACTAGCAGTTGGGAACATTTAAGTGAAGTTTATCATCTTGTTTATTTTCAAGGCAAATATTTTCTGGCAGGCTTGTGTGTGGTTGGTTGTACAAAGAGATCCTGAAGGGGAAACAGTGGCATGGAGCTGCGAGCCACTTTACCAACTTCTGAAGAAGAATTTCCTTTTCTTACTCCTATCCTTCATTAGTGGTGAGCCCAGAGCAGACATGAGAACAGACAGTAAAAGGGGCAATGCACACTGAGTAGGCCATAGTGATCACATTGCTAAGGCCATATATTTTACCCACAGAGGGTAAAAGTGATGTGTAGTCAGGCCTACAAGCCAACATTTCCTCTTAGGGAGGGAGGTTACGGAGCCAGTACAAACCCTAAGGCTGTCATAGTCCTCTTCAGTGACAGGAGTAGTTTATAAAAAGCCTAGAATATCAAGTCACATCTGAAGTAATTCTCACCTAATACTGTCTGTGGTGGGGAGGAGTGGTGTCTGGTTCAGGTTGTCTCTGGTGATTTGTGAATACGTGTGTGAGTATGTGTATAGGAACGTGTCACTCTGGGTAGCCTTTGCTATCAAAATGCTAGATAAATAGAAATATTTTTGTGGTTTCAGATTTTAAAACCCTTCTCCCACTTTTTCTGTACATTTTTAATCCCTGAGTCCATCTCTCTTCCCCTCACTTTCAGATGTTTCTCCAGCTACCTCGTGATCAGCCTCAGTTAAAGTCCAAATAACAGTTTTCGCTGCTATGCAAATGGTAGAGAAGAGGAGAGGCTAGCAGCTGAGTTACAAGATCTCAGATGCTGGGGAGCTAAATTGGCTCTGTCACTAAAAATCTATCTAAGCATTATTCTCAAATTTCACAGGAAATAATTTCAGGTTTGAGGTTCATTGTTCCTGAAACACAGATGAACACATGCCATTTTCTCCCCCTCCCGCCTCCACTCAGACCCAAAACTGGTATGAAAACTGGCAACTCTATTTTTTTTGTTTGTTTTTCATTCATGAGCAGCATGGCTAGCATTGACTCTGGGAGAGAAAAGATTTGAAGACAGTAAATATCACATTTTGTCAAGTGATCCCTCTCTACCTTCAGGTTTTGAAGTACTTTGGACCAGTTTCATTAGCAGGGGGTAAATTCCTGAGCCCAGAGGCCAAAAGGTGACACTCTGACTCTCTCCCCATCCACGGAGGAGTGAGACTGCAGTTGCCAAGGGTGCAGGGTGCCCAGGAGGAGCCCAAGTGATGGCCATGACATGTGGTGCTCCTGAGCCATGCTCAGCACCAGCTACCTAAGGAGGAAGCTGGCACTGCAGCAGCACAGTCAGAAGTGCTCATGCTTCTTGTGAGATGATCAAAGACACCCAACCGCTACAAACCCTGCTTTCCATGGGAACTCAGTGAGGTGGGGACCGCATCACCCGCTGGCAAAAACCCCCTCCAGGTTCTGATGGACTCTCTTGGCCCACAAGCTGGATGCCAGGCTGGTGGGGCCATCCTACCCCCCTGTGCCTTGTCCTCATGCTGGCAGCAGGAGCTCCTTGGCTGGGTTGGGCCGCTGCACAGGGTCACAGAGCTAGCAGCCATCGCAGAACACCCACAGCCAAACCCATTCAGGGCTAGTTCTCTCACACAGTAACTAGATTGATAGATTGAGATTTAATTAAAAATGATCAGCTACTGCAAGGACAGGCTTTTTTTTTTTTTCTTTTTTTTTCTTCTCCTCTCTCCCCAGGCACTTGGTTTACATGTTTACTGTGCTAAAAACAGTTATGAGCAATCTGTATAGCCCTCTGTTAGCTGTGATGAAAACATTCCCCAGTATATCCAACGGTGCCTGCCACTGAAGAGGCCCGAGAAACACAGCAGCCAGGGGAGGAATGAGCCTTGCTTTCTACAAATCATATGCTGAAGGCCTGATGCTGGCTTCAGGGGTCAGCGCTGTGGCATCCTCCCTGGTAGGGACTCTGTCTTGTTCATGGCGAGGTCTCTCTGGTGATTCCTACAGCCACAACACTGCGGATGATGCTTGAGGGCTGTGCTGGGATACACCCTGTGTCCCTTGTCCCTGCACACACCCTGTGCCCACTGTCCCTGTGCCCCTCGCCCCTGCACCACGTCACACTGCTCACAGAGCTGCAGGTGACGTGGACGGGGCTTTCACAGAGCTCACCAGCAGGGTCTGCTGCTCTTGGGGGTGACTGCCACAGTCACCAGGAGGAACAACGTAACTCCTTACGATCCCTGGCCTTTGGTGAGCTCAAGCACACAGAAACAAGCTTATACCCAAAACCTTTGCAGCGACGTTACCCCAACAGGAGGCTGGGTCAGGACATGGTAACAGCTCAGAGCTCTCAAGCCAGATGTGTCTTTGCCTCAGAAATGACTGCTCATTGCATCCTCTCATGGGACACAGCTGAGCCCATCCCCAGTGCAGAGTTGTGCTGAGCAAAGTGGTCAAAGGGGGCCACTCCTGCAAGCAAGGCTGCCAAAAAGGAAAGAGAATTCACCTGTCCCTTTAGGTGATAAAACATGGCCAACTCACCACTCCTGTAAGATATAGAATCATAGAATGGTTTGGGTTGAAAGGGACCTTAAAGATCATCCAGTTCCAACTCCCCTGCCACGGGCAGGGACACCTCCCACTAGAGCAGCTTGCTCACAGCCCCAGCCAGCCCGTCCCTGAACGCTTCCAGGGAGGAGGAATCCACAACTTCTCTGGGCCACCTATTCCAGTGTCTCACCTTCTGGTTTGCACACAGATCTCTACTGATAATGCGAAAATTGCCCTTCCTTCCTTCCCACCTCACACACACCATCACCGTCCAAGCGCATACACCCACACAAATGCAAGCATTCCATTAAGGGCATGGTTAGGGGTTGCTTTTTCAGATGCTAGTGGGCTGTAGCAAGTCAGAACCTTCCCGAAGCAAAGCTGCTTTATTAGCAGTTTTGAAAAAGCTCCTGTCCATCATTATCAAATCTCCTGAATACCCGTGTTCAGCAGCGTTCTGCTGGTACTTAGATTATGAGTCAGTGGGTAATTTAGCCCTGTGAGGGAGGCTGTAAACTGTTCTCCCCCTGTCTTTTCCAGAGAGGAGATGCCGGTGGGGGACCTTCATTTATATTCCCTGTAATGTACATCTGTTTGCCCCTTCAGCCACTGCATGACAATGCACAGGCAGAGGGGGAAGGGCAGAGGGAGAGCTTCAGAATGTTTGTAGCTAAGGCAGGAGCAGGGATGCACCCCAAGCTATTGCTGTCAGCCTGACAGGGACGGCAAGCATTTAACATCTCTACGAGCCCTTCTTCGTGGCTTTATAAGCACTGAGGCATTTGAATTAAGAAAGGCACTATCTCTGGCTGAGGAATAACAATGGAGCTCAGGTTGATAATGCTCCTCAGCGTTAGGGCTGGATCTTGGGTGTGGATGCGAGTGACCCACTTAAGATTTTTTTTTTTTTTTGCTGCTGTTGTTCAGAAAACCTCACCGTCTACCTTCTGTCCCATTGAGACTCAGCTACGACAGAGTCATACTTCATATTCATCTATAGGAACATCTGGCCCATGTCTAACATTTAATTTCCACACCATTAGAGTCAAACAATACGTGTACATCAGTAGATAATGTAATGCATTATCACGCAAGGCAGAGAGCAGCAATTTATTAGCCTAATTTAAAATAGCCTTCAGCAAAAAAAAAAAAAAGTGCATCTTAATTCATGGATCTGAAAGGAATGACATATTTTCCTGTAAAATGCAAAGGTATGAACAGAGACATGGTTTTCCACAGTGGTGCATACATTATTCCTTTTTCTTGTGAATCTTTTCAAAGATGAAATATCAGTTCTCTGTATTAAAAAAAAAAAAAGAGAGAGAGAAAAAAAGGAAAAGTTCAAAACCAAGGTACATCCATAATAACACAAAAGGAGAGATCTTACCAAGGGGACAAAAGAGAAAAAGCTGCCCCAGAACACAAGCAAAAGTGACCTTTCCTTTACAGTGAAGTTGTGATCTGAATGTGAAGATCACTCAGACTTTTCCATGCTCATATTTGAACAAATCTGGGCTCCTCGAGTGCACATCAAGTATTTCCTCCTCTTTTTTTTATCTATTTTTTTTCAAATCTGTCTTTTCCGATAAAGGACATTCCCCAGATAGGACCAAAAATATCAAAACAAATTAGAAGTCTTTGCCACCCTAGCAAAATGAGTCACTTTTCACAAGCCTTTGATTAAAGACCATTCCTTCTAGGGGGAAATTAACTTCCCAAATGGCAGAGCAACACCAGGCTTATGTACCACCCAAAGTTCACTTCCGTTCTCTGAAGTGGGATGAATTTTCCCACTTTTGTTAATAAATACATCATGGACTTTGCCCATGCTGCTCAGCTCCTACTTCTAATACACCCAAAGTTTACAGCTGTCTAAAGCTGAGATTTGTATCTGGCTTCAGATCTGCCTATCCCTTCTTTTTTTATTTGACATCAAGATATCATTGAAAAAAATAACTAGTTAGGGATGTCGGAGCGAAGTCCAACTCAGTAAGTCCTGAGCTGTTTTTCCCACAGTTTTAGGACACTGTTTCAGGAGAACTAGGGGGCTGCCCTTCCCATCCTGGGATACAGCCTAGAAACTGAACAATGCCCACTCCCTCAACAGTGCTTTAGAAGAAAACAGTATAATGTAGGCAGCTCAGGCATACCGGGATGTGTCAGGTGCTTGAGAGGTTCTTAGGAAACTTAATCAGAGAACCAACAGTTCTGGATCTGATCAATTTGAGCCCTGCCAATTCTGAAACATATTTGAAGCAGAACTTTTAGATGACCAGAAGACCTTTAAGGTAAAAATAACCCAAACCAAATCAAACAAAACCATAGAATGCTCTTGGTTGGAAGGGACCTCTAAAGGTCATCTAGTCCAACCCCCCTGCAGGAAGCAGGGACATCTTCAACTAGAGCAGGTTGCTCAGAGCCTCGTCAAGCCTGACCTTGAACATCTCCAGGGATGGGACCTCCACCACTTATCTCCACTTGTCCTGGCTTTGAATCAGGTTAATTATCACAAATAGCTGCTGGCCCAAGCAGTTGGGAGGGGCTGCAGCTGGGAGGGGCCAGAGCCAAGATAAACAACCCAGCCAGCCACCAGGGTATTTGATACCCCCCTGATGTCGCATTCCTATGTAAGCAGAGGGCTGGCTGGGGGTATGGGTACCTGGTTTCAGTTTGCTTTGGTGTGTCCTTTCAGTGTGGCTGGAACAGGGTAAGTTGATGCCTTGGGTGCAGAGCCTTCCCAGCTTCTATCACTAGCTTGTCTATCATTTCATCAGTACTATCATTAATACTGTTCTTTTCTTCTCTCTTTGTGTTCTTCTATTAAGTTATCCTTATCTCAACCCCCAGGGTCTCACTTCTTTTTCCTTCCCCTCTCACAGGAGAGGAAGGGGTGGTGAGTGGCTGTGTGGGGTTTAGCTGCCATCAGAGGTTAAACCACGACACTATCACAAGGAAGTTGCTCCATTCAGTTGGCTTGTATAGAATAGCATAGGGATGATTGGTCACAGAGAATTATAAACATTTTAACAGCAACACAAGTCTGTAATGGATGGAAAGAAGATTCAGCAGTCCTGGGTTCTTGTGGGAGCTCTTCTGGTCAGCCCGGGGCAGGACCTGCCCAAGCCACCACCTAAATCAGCACAGCTGAGGGGCTGGGCTGGGAGGGAAAGGGCAAGGGAAGCATTGGCTGGTCCCCTTCAGCTGCCAGCAGCCTTCTTAATAACACAGTTCTGTTGGGTCAAGTACAGTCTGGCAGAGGCTCCAGGAGAGAGCTGCAAGTGCCAAGGACAATGAAACTGGAGATACAGCCCTGTGGAGAGCATCCCAGAGCAAAACTGTGACAGGGCTTGCCTGTCAGCAGCGGCAAGGGGCATTTTGGAGCTGAAGCTGAAAAATTAATGTGTTTGACTAAATTAAACAAGCCTTGCTTCATCCAAGGAGACAATAGGGCTGGTACTCTTGTACTTACAAAAATACTCTACAACTAACTTAAAACATGAACGGCAGCAACAATAGGTGGGGTCCAAGATCCCGGCAGGTGATCCAGCTGAGCTGTCAAATAGGCCATTGCTCTTCTGAAAAGGACTATAAAAGCAGAAGGTCTTGGAGATTTAGAGTCACACGACCCACGTCCACTTGACACATGACAAGAGAAAAAATAATAAATCTTGAACCGAACAAAAGCCATCTCACCCACCAGGCTGGTGTACTGGGAGGCTTTGTTTGGATGGTTTACTAACTGGCTGCAATACAGCACCGTGGCTTGGTGGGGTGGGGGGAGCAGTCTTAGTTTGTGTGGGAAAGATGGTACGTTAGCCAAAGATTTTGGCTGCCCACCTCAGCTGCAAAAGAAGGGGAGAGTTTTCTGTCTGCCTGACCCCATGGTATATAAAGTGCCCTGGAATAAAGCTGGTGTATCTTCTCTGCCCTTCTGTTTATCATCCCTTTTCTAAGAGGCAGATGGACGTATTCTCCTGGCCCAGTTACTACCCTTGTAAGGATGTAGTTTATGCTGAGATACCTGCATCTCTCTAGGAAGGAAATAAGACAAAGAAAAGGTGCTTGCATTAATGCTGCCTCAGGGCACCAGCAAGTTACGGGTTGGTGGGTTTTACAAGACTACTTACTATGCTATTCAATTAAAAAAAAGAGCAGTTACCATAGCAACACCCACATCTAATGGCTCTTATGCTACCTCTGAGATACAAAGCACCTTCTTACAGAGATACATTGACCAATACAGCATGTCGTGGGAAGTTTTATGCTTCTAGCAATGGTTTAAGGAGGAGAATGTGCATTCCAAAAACCAGACATATTTATATCCCCAGGTTGTAATATTAATTTATAACAAATTATTTTGGTTCCTTGATATCTCTTTTATTCTCATTACGATTTCCTTTCTAATAGTGCTGCCTTTTTTTTTTTTTTCCCCTCCCCCCCGGATAGATGATACTTGATTAAGTACAGGATGAGGTTTGCATGTGGGAGCTCAGGGATATGTCCAGCATTTAGGTGGGTCATATCTGTCTGTAGATCTCAGATCTAGGAAATGCTGCCACTTTATCACAGTTGAGCAGTCATGGACCACTGGAAGCCAGGGGCTAGAAGGTGTTTGTGGAATGCAATCTGACACTAAAAGGTAAAGGATGGCTTTGCTGTCCTGAAAAGGAATAGAAGGCAACATTTTTTTATTTCTCCTGCCCAGGAAGGAAAAGTGGGAAGGCGAAAGAGGGGTGCATCTGCTCCAGGGGTGGAGAAGAGGGTATGGAAGTCTTTCTTGTCCTTCACTACAGCCGTGGCTGAATGGGAGGGAAGTTACATAGCCCCTTGAACATGGCAAGGGCAAAGCTAACACCCCCACGGGCACACCAGAGCTGGAGGGCCACTGTCAGAAGTGTGAGGCAGAAAGGACAGCTGGGCCATGGGATGTCTTCTTCAGCCCTGTCTGTGGACATTTTATGGCTTTGCAACAAGTCACAGAGGGCATTGTCCCTGGAAGAGCAAGTTACTGCAGAGTGCTGCTTCCTCTGTACCCAGATGCTCCTTTAAATATATCCCTCTGAAGTGGCACTTGGCTGGACCGTGGTCACTTGGGCAGGCAGGACTGGCTTTTGCTCCATGGGGAGCTTGCAGGGGTGAGGAGCAAAGCAAGCATCACAGCCATGGTTCTTAGGATCTCACAGCTTGCTTGCCACTTAAGCTCCCACCATGTTTCTGAAGAGAGGGTTCAACGCTATCAATTAGTTTCAAGAAACAAACAAAAAAGAAAGCGACTCTTCAGTAACTTCTGATCTTCGTTCTTCTAATTATCTAGTTGGCCCAGTAGGAGAGGAACAATGTGTTTGTCCTTCCCACACCAAATATTCCTTGTAACTCTAAAAATAATTCCAGAAAAAAAACCCTAAACCCTAATGATTTAAAGAAAGAGATAGATACAGATTAATCACAGTAATTACTATTTAGAAATAGATTATCTGCATAAACACAAGACACTGCTATTCTGTTACTGCAGCATCACTGAAAAATCCTTCATTCAAATTGCAAGACTATCAGTTCCATGTTATTTTTCCATGAACATAGGTCTCCATGTACTATTTGTGATGCTCCTAATTTCTAATTACCCTGAATTAAAACAATGGAATGACATATGATGAGTGAAACCAAGCATATGTTTGAAACCTCTAAACAATTTTACCTGGGTAAATGAACAGAAACTTAAATTGCTTGTAGTGCATATTTAAAAATTCATTAGCAAGCTAAAATTGTAATTTGCATTAATGTATTCTGAAATATGAATTATTAAGTGATTCACATTGGTGCAACAAAAGCCAGTTTGGAGAACCTAGCTTTAGCCTGAAGCAGTCCTCAGCAACCTTATCTTCCCAGTCCCCTTTAAATAGTTCTAAATATATAAAGATGATTCTTCTAATTGGAAAAATGTATATGCAACACCTGTAAGAAAAAAAACCCCACCCAGCAGTGGAGCAAGAAGATAAAGAAGAAGAAAGTAGAAGATAACCAGGATGAGGGGTGGTGATGGAGACGGTGTAGGATAGCCAA
>WTSP01026676.1:6217-28761 GCA_025331215.1 Actenoides lindsayi | reverse complement strand
TTTAAAAGCTGTATAGATGTGGTGCTTGGGGATACGTCTTAGTGGTGGACTTAGTAGAGTAGGGTTAATGGTTGGACTTGATCTTAATGATCTTTTCCTATGTTGATGATTCGAGGATTCTATGAAACAGTTTAGACAGATGATTTTTTTCCAACAGAAACCTTTTTAATTCAAAAAGTAGCAACTTCATACATTCAACAGCTTCAATGGGAATAGACTTACACTCAGTAAGTGCAGAAGGCAGGTAATTTGACCAGCTAGTCTTTGATTTCCTTATGTACTTGACAAAGCTTGCATGGATTTTCTTCCCATTGTACTCCTTACATCTAAAAATTCAGGTTCAGTTTTGGCTAAAGTGTAAGCAATTCTTGATCTGTCTAGATTTTAGACCCTTGAGAATCATTTATTTTGTTGTCGTTTAAGGTTTGGGGGCTTTTTAAGGGAAAAAATGTGGAAATTCAGCAGTAATTGAAGCTAAAATTTTTCTGTCTGAAAAAATATATGTTTCTTTTCAATCTTTAACTCACTGATGGGAAAATACATGCATAAAAATAAGGCCTGGGAATTTTTGACCCATGCTAATTAGGACAATGGCACTGAACTTCCTGGCAGATGCAGAGACATGCAGGGACACGGCTGAACTAGTGGGAAGAGATTTGGGGAAATTTTGCCTGTGAGATCCTCACAACAGCAGCTGTTGCTGAACTGTGTGGTATGGTTTGGAGTCTGTTGGCCAGGGGACCATTCCTTCCAAGGCAAAGAGGGGATATTATGGGACTCCCTGCAGTTTGAGAAAGCCTGAGTGCTTCCTAAATTGGCTAGCCATTGCCTAAGTGTTTGTTTATATTTTGAATTGCTTTTATGGCTACAGAATAACTCAGATGACAAAGATGACAAGCCCTACATATTTAGCATCTTACTTGTTAGTTAATAATTGTACCAAAGCCATCCGCTGCCACAGTGAACTACGAAGTAAGAAGCAAATGAAATGACTGGTTGTATAGAGTACATGTTTTACAGCCAACGATTGTGTATAGTTTAGTAATGAAAGAACTACTGGTGGTCAATATATTTAGGTTAATTGCTACTGTTCACAACTGAAAGATCTGAAATTGCAAGGAAGTATTGTTATACTTTTATCTTGTTGTAGCAGAGGAAAACACATTCACATACTCCTACTGAACTAAACGCAGTAGTGGCAAAGAGAAGAAAAGAAAGTGCCTACCTGAAGTGTTTTCCAATCTAAAGATAAAGAACTGTACACAACAAGCATTGAGGTAGCAGGAATAGAGCTCAAGGTAGTGGTATATGTATACTTAATGTAGTAGGCACTGGTCTTACATTCCAGTTGCTTCAACTCAAGTGTTGGATGCCAGCTTGGAGAATCTTAAAGTTGAGTCTTTGGGAGGCAGTGAAAAGAAGGTAGTGCATGAAGGTCTATCCAGTGAAGAAGGGAGATGAAGGTAAGAGAAGGGGAAGCATAACAGTGTTTGAAGGAATGTTTTCTCTGGTGTACAAAAGCATCTAAGAAACAGCATATTCAGCTAAAAGGCTTTTCTGTCCCTTTGTAATGTTTACCAGATATCAGCAATTAGTAACTTAAGCAGTAATGCTTATGATACTAGCTTAGCAGAAGCGTATGAATATTCTTGAGAGTGAATAAGATACACTACAGAGGGTAGAAAATTGAAGTTGATAAAGAAGAAGGAAGTGAGTGGCATGATTACAAAAGTATTCACACCTAGTGTGCAAAAATGAGATTCCAGAAATTGTAAGTAATCATAAAAAGAAAGGTTCTTTCTAATCCTCTTGTAAATTTTCACCTTATCTAACATATTTTTGAGGGGTTTTCTACAGCCAGAAAAGCTCAAACCTTACCAAGTTTATAAGGTCAAAGAAAGATGCATTAAAAATTCACACTGTGTGTGTGTGTGTGTGTGTGCACTAAAGTCAGTTTTGAGTGTTGTTAATTTCAGCTGGTTTCAAAGAGGCTGTTGAGTTCTCAGATGTAATTTAGGTCCTTCGAAGTTTTGGAAAAGCACGTCTCTAGAAAGAGTATTTAAATCCTGTAATTCAGTCACAAGAGAAGCTTAATTAAGGCTTGCCTCTTTCTTCAATAGTTAAATCAGCCATCTGTGAGCTGCAAATCCACGGGGAATCAGTCTTGCTTGTAACTAGGCTTCAGTCTGGTCTCACAGAGCTTCTCATTTAACCAGATTACCTTATTTATGGCTTCAGTGTTGGTTATGAGGATAAAGGAGTTGCGATGATGGCAGGTATTTTTTTTTTTAGTCATTCTTAGCTTGCAAAGGATGGACAGTATCATATTTGACTGAACACAACAGGAAACAAAAAGACCTTTTTTTCCTCACCATTCTCATCCAGTCCAGAACTACTTTCCTCACTAGCTTAGACTACCGGCTTCCCTTGGACATCATTGCTTTTCTTACTGCAATTCCTACGTTTTTGCTCAAGGACATGCAGTGCCATTAGCCTGTGTTTTGTGTACATGGTTTAAGTGCCTGCTCAAGCTGCCTGTGCTTTGGGCCATTCTTTTTTTTTTTTTTTTAATTCGTTGTTTTTCAGCAATCTTGTTTTACAAAAAGAGCTTAAGGCTTATTTATTACTGCTTCCACAAATATTGACAAGACAATCTAAGTAATTTTAAACTGATAAATTTGTTAGGATAATAAGTTGTGCGTACCTTGTTGGAAACCTGTGGAAAATTCATATTGCTGGCAGATCTGAGATTGGAACTATTCCACTAATTATGAAAAATAAAATAAAATAAAATTTCATATTGCTTTATTAGTACTTAGATTTTAATTATTACTGGGTATTACAATTGCAGTGCAAGTTCCATTATATTTGATTAATAGGTATCATCTCAGCTGACAGTTCTGTGTTCTGAAAAAGATTCTTAGACCCACAAGTTTACTACAGTTCTCCTTCCCCTGAGTCAATTGTAATATATAGTATGTGAGCTGATATATAATCTTTAAAAGTGCCTTTGCTGTGGCATCAAGATTAAGAGTGAGACTTGTGGAGAACTGAGAGAATAATTCATAGAGATTATTGTCATGTATCTATACTACACTATACTATACTACATATATACTACAAGCTCTGTGTAGCTTACTAGGTTCACAGCAATTAATGCAACAATAATGCATTTTTAATTAAATCTGGTGAATAGTAAATCTTGTAGTGTTTATTAATTTGAATTGTTTCTTAACTCTGCCGTTGATTATAATACTCTGTGGAGCTTGTGCAACCATGTATTCATATATAAGTGGAGATATATATGTATCTTTCTACACTCACCAGAAGACTTCTAAGTCTGATATGCTGTGTATGGATTTCTGTTATTTAAGTGGAAAAAGACTGGACTGTAAAGCGGAGTTTGTGGGTATTCTGCCAGACCCTGCAAGAAATGGATGCCCTTTCACAGGACAGTGACACTCCTCTTATCCTGGTTACATTATCCATTTACCAGAAAGCCATTAGAGGATGTTCTGCAGCTTCAGTGGAAAACATGCCGTCTTTGAGCCTAGCTGTAAATACATATACCAGGCACAGGTTCTGCAGTTTATATATAATGCAGGAATGTACATGATATTCACATTTGGAGTGAAGAATGACAGAATTGTTTAGAAAACAACCACAGACCCAAGGAAAATCCAAACCAAATCTTCACTGACATGAAGAATGCAATCTGTTGTTCATTTAAAATCAGACATAGAAAGAGATGAGCTATGCCAAAATATTTCACTATTATTCCATCTATCTGCTTATGCTTTGAGGAAGATAGGGAGCTTACGTATTTCTACAAAAACTGATACTGTATGCTAAGAAAAACAGACATTTCATGGACATGAAATGGTCTTCCATACTGGAAGTCTCATCCTTACCAGTATTTGATTATGTCCTCAGTAGTTCCATTATACTTAACTACATTATTTCTGATTATTAAATTCTACCTTTTAAATAGATGATAGTGCTTGAATCACATGAGTTGTATTAATACATAGATGTTCCAATCAAAATATAGTTTATCCTTCCAATATTTATTTAGTTATTTAGAGTGGTTAGTGAAGAGTCAGAGTCACATTTATAATTTTTAATGTCAATATGGTGAACTACTCTTCTGGGGGGGGTGAAAGTCTGGATCCATAGTTCCCATTTGATCAGGGAAAAGAGAGACGTATTTTAAAGGAACATATAGGTATGGAAGACCTGTGCTGTCAGGTAGCTGTACGCTTTCAGGTCAGTCTTGGATACAGATGCAGTAGATGACTTTGATTTTGGGGGACAATGGAGAGTTTGTAGTTGGCAAGAAGTGCTTACTTTTAAAATTTAGTCAAAATGCCAGAGCACAAGCCTCGGACATTTCTGCACATAGCTTAAGTATTGACAATTCTTTCTACCCTCCTTTTATCTCAAAGAACATCCACCGAGTTCCAAAATTGCTTTTGTCTCCTTTGGGTTTTTTTCCTCACTTTTCAGCTGTGTTTTTAATTGTTCAGAAATATGGTCAAAGTTTCAGTTATTGGACTGAGCTACGTGTCTTGCTTGTCATGACTGTGTGATCTGATCTTAAGTGATAACTGTCTAAGCACAGTCTCAAGAAAATAACAGAAATAAGAAATGCTAGAAGAGTAGATTTGTGTGTTAGCAGACAACTGTCTGTGTTACCAAAAGCATTTGCATCATGTGATGTCATCTGTCCTGGAGCCCAGCCTGCAATACCTTCTAGTCATGGAAGGAAACTTATTTTAGAGTGCCTAGGCTTTGATTTACTCTATGACAAAGCCCAAGAGAGCAGCCTTCTTGGTCAGGCTCTCTGTGCAATGGATTTTTAGACATTGGCACTGTAATATTTTGACATTTGGAAATGTCACAATTGGAAAAATGAGTTAGGTGTTGAAAAATGTTCATGGTTATCTTTGTCCTGATATTGTCCTTGTGATTTTCTGAAGGCCTTGAAAGCAATCTGATGTCAAATAAACTAGTCTTTGTCCTGTGCTCTTTGGTAAAGTCTACCTTCCCTGGTTCACGTGGTGGCTAACTCTATTGACATTCATAGCAGCTAACTTCTTGAATCTCTGGGGTATTTTGTGCTGACCAAGTGAGTATCCACTGGCAATGGCATTGTGTGGGACTGCTGCTAGAAAAAGTAGTCTTTTAATACTGTACTGGCTAGTTTTATGAAACCAGAGCAATTGTGACACAGCCATCTGTTGATTTGGTCCAATGTAAAAAGGGCCTACAATAATAAAGTCCCAAGTCCTACCTCCAAACTGCCAAAGTATCCTGAAAATAAACCTCCTTGGAACTGTTAGGTGAACTACTGAGACTTAATGGTGGAGTGGGTAGGGGTGAGGGAAAACAAGAAAACTTTTACATAGAAGACTAAGTCTAGGCTAAGTCTTTGAAACAAGGGCCACTGGTTGGTTTGTGCAGGTGTAGCACTTAGTCCTGGTGCATATCTGGGGCTGCTGGGTGTTGCTGCAATTCATATGACAAACATTTTAAACATGACAGCAATCTAGACAGATGAGTGCACTGGGTTTACAAATAGTAAGTCACACCCACAAACTACTTTCCTTTGTGCACTGCCTGACCCCGTGGCACATTCCAAAGAAGTAAATGAGTATGCCTGAGCTGACCTATCTGCTATACTGACTGCGTAGTAGTTGTGCTGGGAAAAGAATAACATATGTTGCATACTTCTATTGAAGCCTATATGATAATAATTTTGTGTGTGTGTAGTGGAAATAAGATTAGCAAGTGCTTGAATGTAAAAATAATTTGCAAATTTATTAGCAGCAGAAATAATTTTTGGTCTAATTTATATTTGTCATCAAAGTGAAAGTGTGCCTGGTACCCCTTTCTAATGATATCTCAATGTATGTTTTAGAATTACTACCATAGTTTCCTACCAGCTCCTGCAGAATACCGTGTTATTGTAGTGTGTTAAGTTCCTAGTGCCCAAAGAAACAGACAGTTTCCTATGGCTGGTAGACCTATAAAATGTGGTGGGTTTGTTTTTATGTTGTTTGGTTGTTTTTGTTTTGTTTTTTGTTTGTTTGTTGCTCTCTACAACTACCAGAAGGGAGGTTGTAGTCAGGTGGGGGTTGGGCTCTTCTCCCAGGCAATTAGTGACAGGATGAGAGGGCATGGCCTGAAGCTGTGCCAGGGGAGATTTCGGTTGGATATCAGGAAGCACATCCTGACAGAGAGGGTGATCAGGCATTGGAATGGACTGCCCAGGGAGGTAGTGGAGTCACTGTCCCTGGATGTGTTTAAAGAAAGGCTGGATGTGGCACTTAGTGCCATGGTCAAGCCAATGTGGTGGTGTTGGGTCATAGGCTGGATTTGATGATCTCAAAGGTCTTTTCTAGCCTTAATAATTCTGTGATTCTGTTTTGGGTTTGGTTTTAATTTATGAGTGAAGGAAGACAAAGGAAACAGAATTGTGGTGCTTTGGCTCAGTCTAATCATTAATGATAGTGAAAAAAAAAAATAATCCGAAAGGCATTGCCTTGAAATACCTTTCTTTCTTAACAGTCAATGAAAATACTTGTTCCCTGCCATTTTATCAAAAGCAGGGTTTCATATGAAGTCACTATTCTGACAGAGCACGTATTTTCAGATATTCACGTAGCCATATATTCAGCCTGGACACCCTCATGCTTTCCAGAAGGCACACAGCAGGCAAGATCTCTCCAGCTGTGCATCTGCTAGAGCCATTTATGTCTGTTTCCATTGTGGCTGTAAATCCTGCTGCAGGAGAGGCAGAACTGCTGTATACCTGGTAACTGCTCATTCAGGAAGGAATAAAGTCTGCTTTTAGGACAAGGACTCCAGAGAATGTAGCTTTGCAGCTATAGGGAGGAGATTTCCATTCTAAGCGTGCTTTCAAGGAGCAGGCAGAGGGATTTTTTTATTTAATCTGGAAGCTACTTAAATGCAAAACTACATCACAGAGGTCGTTCTGCTGATCTTTTGTAAGAGTTTTTTTTAACTCTGTCAACCAATGGCTGAGTAAAAAACCCCAAACTTTCTGTTACTTAATTTGGCACAGTGCAATGTGCCAGCAAGATTCCATGTATTATTCTGAACCATAGTTTAATTTAAGGCCATTAAAATGTGTATATTTCTTCAGAAATAACTTTCCAAGAATCCTGTCAAAACTCAGGTGAGTGGTAATTCATAGGTGAAAATTATAAAAATTGTGCTAAAATATAAGTTAAAAATCACCATTAAGGTCATCGTTACAGGAAACTAAACATTGGAAAGCATGAGCAGTTTAATTATCAAACTGCTTTTGAAGGGCCTAGTGACACTTGCTGACACATGAGAAAGCATCAAAGCATCAGGATATTCATCAGTGCTCACCCTCTGCCTTATGAGCCATCAAACTAGACCCATTCAGTACTACCAAAGCATAAAATTTCCAGTAAAGATAATCTGTCAGATTGTTTTGGCTTGAGCAGGTGTGGTCTTTGTAAACCTCCAGCTTCAAGCCATACACAGTGAAAAAAGAGCTGCTGTGATTTAAGCTATTATCTCCCTTGTGCTGGATGCCTTCCTTGCAGGCGGTAACTTGTGCTATGGCTTAACCACTTCCTTCTGTGGCCAGGCAGTGTTTCCTTCACAAGGGTAGGATAGTAGCAGAGGGCTAGCAGAACTGTCCTTAAACCTTCCCAGAGTTTATCTGTCCAGAAACCTAAGACTTGTTGGAGAGAGGAGCTAGAAAGTCCTCTGGGAGAAAACTTAAATATATTTCCATTTTGCAAAAAAAGACTGAAACCTTGAGATTGTGGTTTCAGTCCCTGCGATAAATTTAGGTGTATCTTATTTCTCAGATTGGCTTGTAAAGCTGATTTCTGATAGCATACCATACATATTTTGGTGCCAGGAGAATCACCCCTAAAAACCTGGTATTTTTCAAAACAGGCAAATGTGGCTATTTTATGTATTTTATGCTCTCTGGGCACTAATTCTCTTGAGTCCTGTAGACTTTCTAGGCTGTGCTCCCAGTGTTGTGATACAGCTGCTAGTTGGTTAAAATAACAAACACAGATGTTTCCCTTTTTTTAAGGAAGAATAACACTCTTAATTGCAGGTGGAGCACCAGAAATATTGCCCATTATCAGCAGCTCTCAGAGGAGGTAGAGAGATTAGAAGAACTAGAGCTTGTTGCTAAATAATTCAGACTGAGGAGAAATAAAGAAACAGTAAGTGTTTCATCCAGCAATACAACTCTTCTTACACAGATATGCTTTAAATGCCTTTTTTATGTAAAGTTTTTTTGAAACACTGGTCTAATAAAATAAGAGGTTTTATTTTTGAGATGGAAACATTGGTCTAAAAATAAGATCTCACAAATGATGCCAAGCTTACTTTGATACAATGAGGCTGTAAATACCTCACTGTACCTTCTTTTGTTTGTCATCAGTCAGCCATGGAAGCAGAAGTTCTCATGCTTTATTTTTCTTCACTAGTCCCCAGCCTTGGACAAGTGTGCTCATGGTCTGTATAACACTGAATAGTATTTTTTCTGCTAAGGACCCCAGTGAATTCTCAATGAAGCTTACATCAAACATGTTTTGACCTAGCAACCAAGTGCATAAACTACACAGAATGAGTTTCTATTTGCATAGTGATTGCAGAGAAAACAGTGCAGATGCAGCCTGAGATGCTTAAGCAAAGTTGCTGAGGCAGGTCTCTTCTTCCTTCTTTGTGTGGTACAGGACTGTTGTTCTTATTTAAAACATTTTTCTATAACTTTTTTTCTTTTTATTTAAGGTCTTTAATTAAATGCTTAAGAAGCTATGTTTTTACCTTAGTTTGCCTAATGCTGTCACTCATCCCACAAGGAGGTGCTTTTGCTGTTCTGTGGGAGAGACTTGCTGATGTCTATCCCAGGCAGAGCTGCCACTGCAATTTACCTCAACATAAGATGCCTCGTACTCACTATGCTTTAAAGTTAGGACGAGTGTGCACATTGCTCTCCCAACCTAGTTCTTACAGGACTCTTCTTTTGCAAAGTCATACTCATAGTAGCGTCAGGTGCATAAAGTCTGTTCTCTTCGGTCTGCTGTGAAATAAAAAGAGCAGCACAGTGAACACTTCTTTTTTGTATTTACAAGGACAAAAAAAAGGTGCCCTTTAGAAAACAGATGTTTATGAAATTTTTTTTCAGATTGGTTGGCCATTGGTAATAGCTGAGCAACCTGGTGTGATTTGCAGGTTGGAGCTAACTTTAAGTTTGGCCCTGCTCTGGGTGTAGGCCAGCCACGGATGTTCCTTCCAGACAAAACTATTCCAGGAGTATATGAACAATCAAGCTGATTCAATCACTTGATCAAATTTTTTAAAAATAAATAATAAAAGAAATTGAAAACTCCCTACTTCCTTTGCAGAACTGTTATTTTTCATTTTTAATATTCTATTTGTCATAGAGCTTTCCTCTACTATAGTTTTTACTTAATAAAATGTTTGCTAGCTAACCAGAAATGCGGCACATCTGCAGTGCTTCACGTCAGGAAAAGCCAGTAGCTACATTCCTTTCATTCTGTCAAAATTTGTTCCTTGTGAGGTCTAGTGCTGTGTGGATAGGCACTCTTTTGCAGAACTTTCCCCCTCCTGAGGGCTCCTATTTTCTGTCTCTCAGATGTCTTTACAAGTGTTCTTATATAAGTTCTCCTTAAGTCATTTGAGTTACATCTTACCTTTAGGTTAACTGTTGAAAGATTAGATTGTGGCTAACTTTTGTTCTCTGAAGCTGAAGGCAGTTATGGGACCTCACACAGGCAGTTTCTCCAGCAGTTCTGCAGAGCAATGACAGAGCACAGCTGGAAGTGGGCATTAGTTTCTTATGCCCACATAACTCTTTGCCCAGTGATCTTCTGCTTGCTGCAGTGCTTCAAGCTACTGCTGTCTTAGCTGATTTCCTTGAACATCTGCCCTTGAGCAGCAGCAGGAGGATCATGCTCAGTCTCTGCTGTTGCTGCCATTCACACATGAGCTGAACTACCCACAAAGGTCAATTTGTGTGAAAACTATGAAACAGAGTGGCTGAGCTGTGGGCACATATTTTGCCTTTAGCAGTCTCAAGCAAAGACAGTGTAGACATCAGTCTGTGCGGTAGTATCTCTAGCCACTACAGCTGTGTGCTTCAATGGGCATGTTCCAGACTCTTGGGATGAAACCTGAGAAAGAGCTAAACTACTGCAAATTTTAAATAATCTTTATTCCTGGTCTAAATAAAAAAATAATTTGTAGCTTCTTATAGAGAAGCCTACACTTCAGGAAAGGGACTGCATTTTGTAATAACTATAGCTTTCTTTTTGCGGTATAGACTTTATTAATCCTGTCTACAATAACAAATAAAACATGGTGGTTGGGTCTGTGCATTTCCACAAGTGATATAGAACATGAGGTTTTCTGCAAATACTGATATTAACATATTATTTAATGTGAATGAAATTGTTTCAGTTTCAAGTTTTCTCTTCTTCAAATGATTTTCCCTTGAAAAAGCATGTGTTACTATATTGAGAAGTCATTACTGGATTTTCCTTGATGAGGAAGGATTATATACTTAGATATTCCAAGACTGTAGCTCTTGAGTCTGGATGTGGATTAGCTTCATGCTGGAACAGGACTGAATCTACTATGGCTCTTTTTGTGCCCTGGTTTCCATGAAGAAAATTCATACATAGGCAAGAGATATTTTTGTCATGCCCCAGAGATTCCCTTGCTCCATCATATAAAAATATAGAAGGAGAACAGCAGGACATGACTTTGAGATAAACAAGCCATAGGTATTCATCTTCTTGTTCTTCCTTACTTTACAGATTTTTGCAGTGCAAAACCTGGCATATGTTTTAGATGCATTGTCCAAGTAATACAGTGTTTCCAGGACGGAACATGCTGGCATTTACATGCCATTATTTCTTGATAGTGGAAAAGTGCAAGCATTGCAAGCTCTGATTTTTCAACAAATCTTGTCTAAACAAGAAAGTTTTGATTCTACAGACTGAACACAGGAGTCCCACACAAACTGGCCTGCCAGGGGTTTTACTTTAAGCTTGAAGTACTCAGCAGATAAGATAGATTCAGTCTAGATATTCACTGAAGCACAAAGCAAAACTCACAGTCACCCATAGGTATAAGTCAAAGAAAATGGTACTTCTCCATGAACAAGATAAATGAAAGAGCAGATCTCCTTATTGCTTCTGCAGTGACTTCAAATCTAGAAGAGCTATGGGACAAAGGTTTCTCCTTGTTCTGGAAAATGTGCCAGGGCAGGGCAGCAAAGAGTGAGGGTCTGGAATGACATAACAGACAGTGAGATGTGAGTCCTGTTTGCAGCATTACTGAGCAATTGCTCTTGTAGAACAAAGAAAGCAGGGCTTCTGTCTCGCCTCTAACTGGAGTTGGCCAGCTCTGTAAGGAACTCTGTAGGTGTTTGTATTTACAATAGATTGAACAAAATCCCCAGACTGTGTTAAACAGCATGTTTAATTGATCTAGAAGTTTATTTTGGCCCAGAACCAACTTTTCTATCTCCTATTCACTGCCAAATTGACTTCCAGATTTTAATTCAGAAAACTGTAAGTCTAGCAGAAATTAGGTCAGACTTCACCAGGCTGGAAGTCATAGATCCCCTGTGTAGGCAGCGCTGACCTCCTTTCTGCTGGGCACCCTGCAGCACTTACATCTTCTCCCCTCACACTCTTTCTAGCAGCTTGTGGGGAAGTGCTAACTTGTTAAAAATTTTTTTTTTATCATTAATCTTCAGAGTCCAGCAAATGGATAATTAGAAAATAACCAAGTATTTTAGAAAGTGTGAAACAGGAACTGTAGTGATCTCTGTGTAATAGAAAAATCATAAGAGATTTTTAACCAAACTTGGTTTTGCTTTCCATCACAAAGCTCACCTTCCTCTCTTCTGACTTACTAGCTGTGGTTTCAGTCAATGCATGTACAGAGGAAGTGGTGCTACAGTATAAAGCTGCCTCTGTTATCAATGCACTGTACATTATAAAAAAAACAACTTTATTAGATGAACCCTTCTCTTGGACTGAGCTTGAACGTGAACTTGTATGTAGATGGTTTTGAACCAGGTTTTGACAGGCTTAGTGGAAAAATCTTGTGTGATCACATTTCTCTCTTCAAAATGGGAAAGCCAGAGGCACATTCAGTGTCTTGTAGGCTGCACACTACATATTAATGTAAGGCAAAAGAAAAGGCGTATCTTACCACTGAGTTTGGAAACCCCCCTTCTCCTTTCTTATACACTTCCTTTTTCAAAGTCACATTACTTGAAGCCATTTCATTTCAGAGGATAGATAAATCATGAAGTTGAATCAAATACAGATGAGGGAAAACTTTGTCAGGGTTACAGACCAGGCCTTTACATTGCTTCCTTTGTATTTCACTTGAATCATTGATTGTCTTTCTGTTCCAATGCCATTCTCTTTCCTTCTATTCAGGAGTTTTCTATTACCTTCCAGACTATTGTATGACTACGCAAGTAACACAGAGTCCTTTGTATGGTAGAAATCAGGCACAAAATAAACACACCTTTATCCTGCACTCTCAAAACCTTCCTTCTTTCTGTACATAAATAGAGTTCCTACTAAAAAAAATCAGAGCTCTATGAACCTGATGTTGCAGTGTTAGCCAACTGGCAAACTCTTAAAAGCACTGGGACCTTTCTTCCATGAAGTCCACTGCCTCTGAGACAAAGCTCTGCTACTGAAAACAATTGCCCAGTTTCCTATATTGACAGTCACGGTACTGATTTTAGCCTCTGTAAAAAAAGGAAATGATATACAGGCACATGAAGTGGGGAGTCTGGGCCTCTTAATGACACCAAGCTTTGGAATTTTATTCTTTCATGTGTTTACTCAGCCCTTTCCTATTCTTGTTTCCTACATAATAAGAAGTTTTATTCAAGTGCTGGTTTCTGCTTTTTGGTTCTGCACAGCTATGTAAGGGAGGAAAAAGGAGGAAAGAGCTTTTTCCTTTGCGCAGGTCACAGATTTTCCAGTCTCTCCAGCCTGGTGTCAACAGAGGCACTTCACAAGGAAAGGTGGGGATCCTGAGGGCCTTCAGCAGACCCTGAGCATGGGAAGGAGCTGTGATTTTCACTGTTCATTCTGATTCATATCACTTGGGTTAGTGAGGAACAATATGATCCTACCGCACAAAACTACTTAAAACAATAGTCTGGCCTCAGACATGTGCAGATTTTTCGTGAGCTTTTTTCTTGTCCATTCTCTTGGAACAGGTAAAATTATTTCCTCTCCTTAACTCCTTGCACCAATTGCCCACAGATTTATGACCAACCTGTCCATGCCAGACAAAATTTAACATGCTAATGAATCAGAAAGGAATTTGTTTTTATACAACTTGTCTCATGTTCTGTACTCAGTAAAATTATTGGAATACCCAGTGTGGTTACCTTAAGGATTCCTGAGAGTTTCTTTCTCTCTGATAACATGATTTGAGTTCAGGGATTCCCCACTGTGTCTTGCTGTCCTGAAACCGCTTCAGCCAACTAAGCCTCTGTAAGGCAACCTCTGCCATATCAAGGACCTTCTGCTCTCTTCTGTGTACTACTTGGACTTACAGAGAAACATGGAATGTGCCTATCATACGTGTAACACCAGCAAAAAGTTATCAATTTGTTATTCTAGCCTTGCTCTCTTGCCATGGGTCTCTGAAAGGGAATGTGGATTTTTATTTTACCATGGTGATTAGATATTGGCTTTGCAAAAGTCTTTTGTCTCTCTTGGGTTTACTGGTGATTTCAGTCTTGCAAACTACTCAGATGCATTGTTGGGAGTTCTGCAACCAAAGTAACCAGGCACAAGGGACATTTAATGTATTTGCTTTGCATAAGTTCTGAAAGATTTACATATATTCTAAAGATATGAGTGTTGTTTTCTTAAAGAGCAGCTTCCTTTGGGTGAAATGCCAAGGATTCAATTTAGACAAGTTTGGTGGAGGTGCTGTTGTATGTTAGAGTGGTAGAAAATGGTGAACTGGTGGCATAGCTGGCAGGGTATGTATTTAAGAAAAATATATTACTTTTAAAGCAAATTGAAATGTCTTATTTTAAAAAGCAACTGAAAAGATTTACCAAAGCATATTTTGTAGTGTTTGGAGGCACTATAACTTGAGGTATGAAGGTGAAAGGTTGTTCTGTGGAAAGGAGTCCTGATGGCTTAGTGCATGACTAGAATCACATTTTGGTTTTGCTTTGATCCCCAATGCAGGAGAAAATCTGGGTGTTATACATTCCTGGTACCCATAAGGTATAGTTCAGAACAAATAGCATTTATCTGGGATGTAAAATCACCTCTTAATTAACCTTTTCACCAGCATAGACATTCCTTTCACTTGTTCAAGTGTAAATTAAAATAGCTTAGGCTGGGTTTTTCAAAGGAGCTTTAGTGAATTAGTTATCTAAATCCCATAAAAATTAATTTTGGACAGCATTTAGTTATTGTGCAGTTGTTTGAGCTCACTGTTAATAATTTGCTAATTTTTTTTGTATTTTTGTAATTTTTAGTTGCAGCTCATGCTGGCTATTTAAAATGATTTGGACAATGAATTGGGGCAGTAACAGCCTCTAAATGTTTTCTGTCATTTCCTTTCTGTCTTTAGCTTTTCATTAAGATATGTGTCAGCTTTGGTTAACTGTGTTTTGTTGCTATATTTCTAATATTAAAAATAGTATCTTATTCAGAACACTCTGCATGGACAACAAACTGAATCAGCAAGGGAAAAACATATGTTATAATTTTTCATGAATTAAAAAAAAACCAAGTAAGAAATGAGATTAAGGCTAATAACTAATTCATAGGGGAAAGGCTAGCTCTTCTATTAATGCTTTTTAACAAATGAGACTCCAAAAAAGTCTGCTTGTCACTGACTTACAACATAGAATTTAGGATATATTTTGAGGGCCTATGTGTTAGGTTGGGGTCCCATTAGAATGTGATGAAGATGGAGAAGATGGTTGTGGTTCAGTGGAGACATCAGGAGGAATGCTTGGTTAGAGCTTAAGTTAGTTTATGAAACAAGGTTATGTCAGACATAAGATGCTTAATCATAAAAAAGAGAAAGTTTTCAAGTGCCTAAAAGCATAGCAAGTGAGCATTTGTAGGCTTAGAAAAGGAGTATGAGGTGGTCCATGATTTAAAAGTTTCTGAAAAAAATTGGAATTTAAAGTTCAAAATTATAGTTGAGATTTTGCAGAGTTCAGCAGAAAAATATCTGTTCTTCCAGTGCCAATATTACCTCTCTGTTGAGATAATGACAGATGTCTGTGATCTTCGAAGACAGCTTCACAACTGGAGAAAACAAAATTGTGGAATTATAATACATGTTAGGAATCATATATTCAACACCTAGACTTACACAGGACTTGAAATAAAGGAGGTCAAGCCCATGCAGACGGTCTCTTTTTGGCGCAGTTTCTCTAGTTGCAGTTATGTGTTTAGTTTCCAGAGAGCAGCTCCAGCTACTATCTCTGAATTAGAGACTAAGGGGAAAAAGTAAAGTCTAGTTGTTGGAGTTTATTTTGGTTTGGGGTTTTTCTTGGGTTTTTCTTTTTTTACAGTTCTTTTCCATGGACTCTCTCAATAGAAACAACTAACAACAAAACATATATTCCCAAGATTCAACAGTTCTTCATGTTAAAAATACAGTCTAAAGTGTTCTTGTAACACTGACATCAGCGCCAGTATTCTCTTAGCAACTGGGTGAACTGAGACACCAGAAACCTGAAAATAAATCACTTACATCCAGTTACTAAATCCCAAAGTCTGGATATCACAGTTGGGTTTGAAACATTCTGGAGAGATGGATTCACTTAAAAGTAAGTCTCTGGAGGTTTGGGTATTTTTTATTATTTATTCAGACAGAACTTCCAGACCTTTGAAATTTTGCCAGTCACACTTTGATGCCAGGAAAATAATGTTTTATTGTGCGTACAATGTAGTGTTTTTGTTATTTATTATTTGCTTAAAGCTGATAGTGTACTCAGTGTTGTGCAAGACGTAGATATCATGCTATTTAGCTTGAAGAGTTCATAACTTAGAGACCAAAATAAACAGCTTGAGGGATTAAATTAAATTAAAAGACTTTAAATTAAAAAGGATAATTAAACTAATGTTCTCCATGGCACAAGAATTCATTTAGATTCCCATATGTAGAGAGATAATGTCTGTGTTCTAGCTGCATTTAATTACAAATATCATGTTGGAGGAATGAATGGATGAATAGTATCTGGATTTTAATAAAAACCTCCATTCTGCATAGCCCTCTTATTCCTTCCTCCACTCCCTCCTCCTTCCACCCAAAGGTGGGAAAGGTTACTGCAGCTCATCCCCTGTTAAAAACAAATATTTTCCTGCTGAGAGGAAGAAAGTGCAGCTGAGGGGAAAAAAAGAAAACAGCAGCAGAAACTATTAAAAATGTTCTGAATTTATTACAAAAGTTTAAAACAGTGCCAGAGAAGAAGAGGTAATGTAGAAGGAAAAGATTTGCCTGATAAAGACTATTAACTGTCTAAGGAAACAATTTTACGTGGCTGTGGTAGAAACAATGAAAGTGGGAAAAAGTATTTAAACCATGTATGTTATGAAACCTTACATACTATAAAGGTGTCAGATTTTGAACAACATACATCCCTATAATCATGTCAGCATCTATATTAAAATCAAGTTTACTGCCTTTTTGAGTGGCAGGGAACAGTATGAAGAAATTACGTATCGCAGGACGTCTGTGATAGATGTTTCTCTCCTGGTGTATTGCTGCCAGATGAAAAGGAAATAGAATTTTTATTCAAAAACTGGAACCACCTGAGCAGATGAGAATCAAAAAATTCCTTTACCATCAGATCTAAGAAGTATGCACAAAGACCAAATCTCTTCCCTTTTTTCTTCCTGGGCTTACTTGGTATCTTCAGTGTGTTCTGCTTGAAAATCTGGGGAAAATCACCACACAGTGTAAAAAAGTGGTAAAAGGATGCTGTGAGCCCCAATATCTATGTTTGCACATAGAAATGATCCTTCTAGTGTGTGAATAGCACAAAACCCCAGGCTTTATTCCAAGCATACACGTCTTCCTACAGAAAAGGCTAAGATAGCTCAAATCCAAATGTTTGGGCAGTAAGGGAGGATTTTGCTCTTGAGTTTTCCCTATTTTTTAAAGCAATTAAGAAACCAAGACCAAAGTAAATAGTCTAGCCTTTGAAAGAGGAGGAACTGCCTTTGAAGTTCCCCTATCCTGAAATATTACTAGATGCAGAACTTTTAAGTATTTTTCCACCAACATAGAATAGTGGCAGAGAGAGGTTAGAAAAACTTGTTTGCTTGGTTGTTTGCCTGTTTATTTCTTTTTTTTTTGGTTAACTAGACAGGGTTTAATTTTCCTTTTCTATTTTCTTGAATCATGAATGTCAGTCACTTGACATTTCTTCCCAATAACAGGAAAATATTGTAGTATAAGTATTAACTAGTCCATGTTAAAACACCTGTTAACAGTAATTGCTTTTACTGTGGTCAGTAACTGAAGGATGTCTGATCTTGTTCATGGTGTTTCTCTCCATCCATTTAATTTTTTTTAATTGTGAGAAAGGCAATGATTGTAGGGGCTGGGAATAATGACTCTTGGGTTGTTTCCAGATCCGCGGTGCTTTTTATGGTTAGCCTTGGGGGAAGGTATTTGCAGGTACTGAATGCTTGTAATTCTAGTTTGTTGGGACCAGAGGGTACCCAGCCTTTGCAAATGGTAGGATTTGATATTTAATGAAACTCAGTTTCCTCAGCTGTATAATTTAGACCGTAATGTGTGCGTGCCTCACAGAATGAGTACTTACTTAATGCTTGCAAAACATGCTGAAAGCCTCTGGTAAAAAATACTGGGAACTTGCAAGCAAACTGTTGTTCATATTCATGTGCATTCTTTCTGGATTGCGGCTTCCTAACTAAACAAAATCAAGCGTAAGAGAAACTTAGGACAGTTTTCAAAGTGCACAAAGTCTGAAGAAAAACATAAAAGGTGACACTGATAATACTACATCCACACGTCAGCCTACTGAAGAAAGCTTCACTAATGGAACACTTTGTGACCCTCATGGGTTTTTTTCTGTACTGCAAGCTATTCATTGAAAGCAGCAGCCTTACTTCACATAAACAAAGCTGTATCTCTCCATAGCTGAAGGTTGCCAGAAGCTGAAAAATAAAAAACAACAGGACAAAGCGGCATACCATCAGAAAAGAATAAAAAAACACCAAAGCACCTCAAGCTCCACAGCTAATGGAAGGAGTGCTTGAGATGGCAAAGTGCTTAGATGCAAGCCCAGGGGCATAGTGGGATTGCAGGATAGAGACTCACCATGCTTGAGTTATAACATGTAGATCTTAGCTAGTATATTGTTAACACAGTGCTCAGGGCCAAATTTACTCTCAGCAGTACAATTTGAGCCAAACAGTGCCCTGAGGCCACAGAGGAGGAAGGGGCAATAGTACAGCACATTTCTGAAGTGTTATGAAAATAGGGAGTGTTGCTTATGTTAGGAACTGCTCTCAGAAGAAGATTACACAAATATAAAAAATGAGATGTAGATCTCTCCTAGAGCAAGTAATTGGAAATTGCAAATCATAGCTGGCTCTTTGGGGTATCTTTGTACTACAGATTGATCTGCTTTTATAATGCAAGTGTTCCAAGACATTCAAAGCCTTTCTCTCTGCTTCATGCTCACACAAAGTCTGACTGGGGACTCAGTGAAGTGAACACACATACTACCACGGGATTTAATCGGTTTTGGATTAAAATCCTAGTGCCAGGAAGAACTAAACAGGAGAAGCCTTGTAAGAGTTGTGTACTTCAGCAGATAATCTAGTTATAGAAAAATGTATTAAAGTAACATTGAACACTGGTAAATTTATTTTGGTAAACATCTTCTGGTAAATATCCAAGCACTTCTCCTGTTGTCATCCATTCTCACACTAAGTTTCTCCCTTGGACATTTTGCAAATTTATTAGACACTATTTATTTTAATTCTTTGCAATTGTATTTTAAAACAGAAGAAAAATAATCTGGACTATTCAGTAAAACTCAGGCAGTCTTTACAGTGACTTACAGCTAGATTCATTAGAAAATACCGATTCGTTACTTGTTTCAGATGGCTTTTCAAATGCTAAAATTCAGATAAAAATTATATTTGCTATTTAAAGATCTGCTAAAGTGCCTGAGGAATGACCTGCCTTTTTCCTCCTACCTCTTACTTATGATACATGAATGAAAAAAAATTTTTTTTCATTATCTGTTGTAAAAAAATCATAGAATCATAAAATCATTATCTTTATCACATATATCGTTATCATCTACATTATCATATACACGAACCAAAACAACAAGAAGGAAGAGAGAAAAGGCTGAAGAGATCATATGAAAATGTGTTAACTGTGTTAAGATTTGTCATCACTTCACAGCAGAGTGAATAATAATACCGCATATTTTTTCCCAGGGACATATAACTCTGAACTCATCTTACCCAGGATGGAGTCTGGCCTCGTATGTAAAATATGGCCTTTTCTCCCTTATATTCTTGCATGGGAACACCACTTTCTCCAAAGCAGTAGGGTTTCTTGAAGGAACAGTAAGGGTGATCCAGGGACATGACCTTGTGAGCACACCTCTCTTGAGAGGCCTAGGAAAATGAATAATTTTTTCCAAAACATGTCTAAGTGACATGTCTAAGTGACTTCTGGAAGTAGGTAAGTGTCGACATTTTGATCTAGAAATACATAAACACAGCAGTGCAGCAATCTGGACAAATAGAGAAAAGTACTCATCTTTTTAAAAGTTTAGGTAAGAAATTATCAAGTTGTTGAGTTGGATTTTCCATTATTGCACACTTTACTTCAAGGCTGGATGCTTTTCCTAGAGGATACAACCAGTTTCAAACTAAACTTGATGCTGCAGTGAGGCTCTGTGTCTTTGCCTTATATAAGCTCAGATATGAGAGTTGTAGCAATGCTTTCTGGTCCTAAAGTACACAGGAAAACAAAACAACCAAGCAAAAACCCACCACTCTTTATGTTTGTTTCAGTGGAGTTGTATTAAAGGTATCATGGCCTTCATTAGTTCAGTCCAATTTAGGACATGGTCTTTTGTGATACGTTAGCTTAAAAAACATTTACCTCTGATTTGCTGCTCTAACTCAATAAAATGTTTAGGTTCATTAAGATCTTCTTCAGCTGTTGCTAGTGAAATGAAGTCAAAATGAGAAACAGCATGTCCCAGAAATGGAATTTACCCTTTCACTTGTGGTATTCCTCTCGTTTTTTATATATAAGTTTTATTTGTTCTAAAAACTCCAGACTTTCTGACAATATTATATGACAAAAGTCCCAGGAGTTCACCTCTTACAATATGATAGAAAACAAGTCTTCTTGTTATGTATATTTCTATTAAAAAAAGATATTATTTCCTTTTCTATTTGTCTGTTAGTCTGGAACAGAATGGCAGGAAATCATTAAAATACATAGTAATGTCAAGAGGACATTCATCCAGATTTCTGGCAAGGACTTCAATGATGAGAATTCTAGTAAGAATGATGGGAATAAAAGAAGGAAAAAATCATACAACTATTTGGTTTGGTTTTTTTATATTTTACTTTAAAATGTGATACAGAAAAAGCTCAGACAAATTTGGTTTCCTAGGAAACCTATCTGTTGAGATGATTTGTCACTGCTTGCTATTTTGTCATCACTCATGCCCATGCAAAGTAAGGCAGAATGCTGCTAGTCTGGTGGTAGCATGTGTTCCTCGTGGAACATAATCTAAATACGAGTTTTGCACAAGTGCACAGCAATGAATAAAACAGCTTTAGGAAACAAGTCGTTATGTTGATGCTCATAAAGACTTCCTGGAAACACAGAAAATAAAGCTTGAGGGTTCTGTTTTGAGACCCTGTGTTGAAGCCCTACAGGACCTTAGTCATGGTATGGCAAGAATCAACTTCTAGGCTTCCTGATTCTTAGTTTGAATCCTCAGTTGTAAATTAGTTGGCAGGCTTTTATTTATGAAGTGCATGGGAAAACAGAGATAATAGCAGCTGTGGTGGCAGGTATGGGTAAAGTAGGTGGAGAGTTACTTAATCTAATTCTCACCAGAAGCCCAAGATGACCCCAGCTTTAAAGTGGATCCACCTGGATCTTTTCCTGATAGTATTACTCCTAGGAGACTTTTAAAGAATATTAGATATCTTAACTCAAAAAGTCAATTTTAATTCAAAGAAAGTTAGCAACAGTTGAAAACTCAAAGTAGCTCCGGGGAAGAACAGAGACAAAGGTCTTAACAAGTATCTTTTTACCCACCATAGGACCTATCAGTAAGGATTTTGTTTCCGGTCAGCTCAACAGCTTTCTGAGTGGCAGCAAACTCTCTGGTTTCCATGTCTTCTCTGAGGCTGTCTGCACTCAGTTCCTAAGTCCTTCCTGTGACTTTCCTATCTGACCCTTTTATTTTTAAGGCTGTAGGGGTAGGATGCCTTCTATTAGGTGGTCTGTTACGTCATGTTTTATGTGCAGTGTAGAAAATTATTGGTTGATAACAACAACTGTTGAGGCTTTCTCATTCTTCTGTAATCTGTTGCCATTCATTCTAATTTTACCAAATCAAAACTTTGCCTTGCTTTTGGCTGATTGAAAGATACTTTCAAGTGGAATTACTAATCCTTGCTAGTTTGGCTGTAGTCCTAATGTAATGCTTTTGTTGAAGTCACTCAGCAGACGAATCCCTTTAACAGATATTAAATGTCAACCTAGGAGACAAGTAGCCCCTGCTGAAATCAATTGCCACTAGCATAGCAGTCGTGTAGTGGTTAATTATTAAAACAGCAGGCTGCTTCTCCCACAGAATTAAAGACAAAATTCTCATAAGAAGTTGATCACTCTATATTCTCAGCCTTGGAATCTTTGAAATGTTAAGGCAGGTTTATTAGGAATAATTCCTGTCAAAATATTACTTTTAGAGACTGGATGATTGTAGAAGTCCATGAAGGGACATGCCCAAGTGACATGATGAAAGTGTGTACATCTGTCAAAAGGCTTAGCATTCCCATATAGTAATAAGCTGTGTTTGGACTGAAGGCAAGTGGAAAATGACCATGAGTTCTATGCCATTTACAAAAGTAACAATAGCAAACATCCCAGTGATTTGAAAAATAAATAAATAAATAATGTATTCTGAAGGTTCTGATTTTATACATGTATTATTTTGATTGAATGTTATTTCAGTGTACATTCTCATTGGCAGCTTCATATGTAAGAATGAGATATTAACAGTAATAAGTAGAAGGTGAAAAGATAACGGTTCCTGTTTTCATTAGCTCATGTCATCCTAGGAAGTTGGAATTGTGAGAGATAAAAAGAAAGTCAGTGATATTTGGAGGTGAATTATCGGGGGGGGGGGGGGGGGGGGGGGGGGGGGGGGGGGGAGCAGG
>WTSP01026674.1:0-30416 GCA_025331215.1 Actenoides lindsayi | reverse complement strand
GGGGCAGCGGGCACGCGGGGGGGGGGTCCCCCCCCCACTTGGGGGGGCCGGCACCAGCCCCCCCCATCGGGGCCCCCCCCAGGGCCCCCCCCCCCCCCCCCCCCCCGATGCATCAGGAGCTGGGCGGTGGCACAACACCCACGCTTGCCTGGCGTGGGCTGGAGCTTGGGGACGTTCCTTAATCCAGCACAGATCTCGATCGTCCAAACTCGTGCCCAACAGGCCACAGAGGGCAAACATCATCTTCCACCGAGCTCTCAGTTGAGATGAAGTCAGCGTTAACCAGAGTCCAACCCTGCCGACCCACCCTTCCCCTCGGGACAGTGCAGGATCCCTTCAGGTCCCACCGAGGTCAGTGAACCCACCCTTCCAACTGCAGCTGCACCCCCACCCCCAGGCAGATCCCATCACCACTCTACATTGTAAAGGGTGCTTGGGGGTTCTCACCCCTCGGCCTCCCCCCTCCCCAGGCCAGTGGGGTCAGCTACCTGAGCTTCCACACTCTGTGACCTCCACTTCAGTACAGAGCACCTCCATGAGCTCATACATCTGAAATTGGCAAGTTTGTTTAATAAGCTTTAGAGAGAATGTCTACCCTGTAACTAGACAATCAGAGACACGTTGGCCAGAACTCTCCAAGGCCCTGGTGGCAGGGTCAGCAGTGAGGGCCCTGCCCCACACATCAGAGCACCTTTTGCTGTTCCCGCACTGCTGCAAAACCACCAGTGATAAGACCTGGCCCTGGCTGGGCAAAGCAGCACTTCCACAGCTTCACATCAACAGCAGCCTCACATTACACACACGTGCTTACACAACCCCACAGCTGGCCAACATCTGCAGGCCGGCACCAAGCCCCAGCCACTTACAAAAACACTTACACAACCTCCGGAAGAGGACGGCAGAGGGATTAGTTATGTTGCTGAGGGAGCAGCAAGCCTTGCATAAGGTGGTTTTGCAACACCTCCACATGTGGAAGCGGTGTAATTACAGTTTATTAAGACAGCTAGACTGGGAGAATGGTGTAAATATTTGTTTACAGAACTTGAGACATGAAAGTTTGTGGATGCAACAGCTTTATTGGAATGAACAAGCTCAGAGAAACTTTTACTCAGAAGCAAACAACAACTGGCCAGTTCAGTTACCACCCCTCAGGCGCAGCACAAGATGGAGGGTGGATTCCTTCTGGATGTTGTAGTCGGACAGGGTGCGTCCGTCTTCCAGCTGCTTGCCAGCAAAGATCAGCCTCTGCTGGTCTGGAGGAATGCCTTCCTTGTCCTGGATCTTGGCCTTCACATTCTCAATGGTGTCACTGGGCTCAACCTCCAGGGTGATGGTCTTGCCGGTCAGGGTCTTCACAAAGATCTGCATTTTTATCTGGAAGAAGAGAAATCCCTGTACTTCAGTCGCTTCCCCTGAGAAGCAGCAGCCAGGCCGGCAGCAGGACTCCTGCTCCCGGAGGCAGGAACCGCTCGCCGCCCTGCGACGTCACAGCGGAAGACCCGCCCACACCCCCCGGGGGGCGGGGCCAGCCGCCTCCTTCCCCTTCCCGCCCAGGCCGCGCGCACGCGCGCCCGCCACCCTCCTGAGGGGCCGCTGCGCCTGCGCGGCCGCCATTTTGCCGGTGGCCGCTCCAACTCCCCTCTCCCGCCCACCGCCGCCGGCTCGCGGTCCTGCCGCTGAAGGGGAGGGGAACGTCCCGGTCCACGCCCCGCTCGCGGCCCGCCGTCTCCTCCAGCCGCCACCCTTTCCCCCTCCGCGTACACACCGTCCCCGCCCGGCCACCCAGCACATCTCCCGGCCCTGCCACCGCCAGGCCGAGCGGCCCTGCTCCCCGCCGAGCACTCACCGCGGGGCTCTCGGGCCAAGCCGACAACAAAACACACCCCGAAACCTTACACAGCTGCGACTGCGCCACAGGGCCCCCTGCCGCCCCTCATATAGCCTCCCCCGCCCCGCCCCCGCGGCTCAGATCACTCCGCCGGGCACTATTTTCCCTGCGGCGCGCGCGCCGCAGCTTCACCGTGCGGGTGGAAGAAAGCGAGTCCCGGCGGCGCGGAGGAGTCAGCGCGTCGCGAGGGAGTGAGGCCCGCACAGGCGGGCGGGGGCGGCAGCGAGTGCGCCAAGGAAAACCTGGCGTGGAGATTCGGAGCGGGGCCGGGGGGGGTTGTGGTGCCTCAGTGAGCCGAGACCTCTCGGCTTCGGAGACGACCCTGTGCGTAAAGCTGCTTGTCACAGCCTTAGACTTTCCTGAGGGATTGAGACCCCTACAGTTGCATCCTTGTGTCAGAAGCGCCTCCTCGATTGTCCTCCCGGCGTCAGGATGATGAGGGGGCAGCTCTGCCCACAGGCCTCGCTGGGCGGTGGTTTCTGTGGTGCTTGCAGGGAGAGGGGCGGTGGTTTGAGGCAGCAGGAAGCTGTATTTTTTTTCTGTTTTAAGAAGTCTCCGCTGTGTTTCAGCGTGCTAGCGGGAGAGGAGCGGATGTGGTAGCGCGGCCTCTGCCCCCCAGGAGTGGTGTGAGCAGGCCCAGTGTACCCGCACAGCTGGAGCCTGCGGGTGGGTTCGTGCCAGGCCCTCTCTGTGCCACGGCAGCCTGGGGAGCAAGGGGCAGGGAAAGGAGTCACTGTCCAGCCGGCCTAGGGCTGGCTGGCTGGCTGCTGGGGCCCGAGGCCAGGGCAGTCTGAAGGGCAGAGTCTGCACCAGGACAGGGAGCCTGCGGGAGACTCCCGCCAGGGCATGGAGACAACTGAGACACAAGGACTGGTGGACAAAGAGATGCGAGTCCTGCAGGCAGTCTGTCTGAGATCAGTGAATACATATATGTGTATATAAAGCAGAGTAGGCATCTGAGTTATAATGGGTTTTGCAACTCAGCACTAAGACCTTGCCACTGCGGTAAAATCATTCAGAAATAAGAATAAAAATGCCTATTTGTTGTTCAGTTCTTACTCAGGGAGTGCCTTCTGGTAGATCTCTTGTTTGCTCCCGTGCCATCTTGTACAGCAATTCAAGGGCATAGCTGAGAACAAAATGGGGCTTTGTTTGCAAGATTCATGAGATGCCGCTCGGTTCAATCCGCCTCCAAAACCCTCCCTTTGCCAGCACCGATGGAAAACTGTTGCGTACGAAAACGGACACAGATAACACCCAGGGCCGCACACCAGTAGGAAGGGAGCAGAAGCCCAGCAACAGCTTTGTGATTGGTTTGAGGGAAACCAGCCTGCATTTTCCTGACCCGTGGAGCTTTCACAGGAGGGGAATGCTCTGGGGAGCTTCTCAGCCTGTGCTGCCTTGTGTTTGTATTAAAATTCGGCATTGCAGTAGTAAAAATAATCTCAAACACCCGGGTTGTTTAACTGGGAAAGTGAAAATACACAAAAGTCTTTTGGTTTCTCTGGTTGGAATGTTGTTCAGTGGCTTCTATCTTGTGCATTTGGAGTTGTATAAACATGAAAGATTGGAGTGGCCTTTTAGGTTTGGGGCTTTCCTCACGTGAAAGTGAATAATATGCTAAGCTCGTTCCTTTCCTTACAGAGGGAGCACTCAGGGCTGTTCTGAAGACACTCGAAAAGGCCATGGCAATGTATCCATGACAAGACAGAGTTTTGTAGCAGGAAAAAATAAAGACAATACAGTGCTGTCCTTCATCTCATTACACTGCTGGGCATCCTGAGTGAGTTTGTAGCTGACGTCCGAGTCGAGTGGTGGAGCAGCTCACCCCGAAAGGTTCGGTTCGTGTGCAAGGCAGATGTTGAGCCCGAGCACACGGTACCCAGGCCTGGCTGGTTTGCAGGGTGCTGCTTTCCCCAGCTGGGAGGGGTGTTCTGTGAACAAAGGCACGGCTGGTTCTCCTGCGCTCTCTGGACCCCTCGCTGCCGTTTCAGTACAAGCTCGCTGAATAGTAGGATGTTGGTCTTACCAGACTGTGACCTGTTATACTGACAAATACTGATTTCTTGTGACAAAAAGTCTGTCACTACGCACTCTGTGTGACAGAAGCCATCTCTTGTATTCGTGTGCAGGGTCTATTTCACAACATGCCAAGAGAGATCCTGTCCAGGGAGATATTTGCAACAAGGATCTCCACGCTTAGCAGTGCTGGAGCCAAGCATTTGGCTGAAAAGAACAACTAGAAGTAGTGAAGAAATAGCAGGAGGAGCATTTTAACTGCTCTGTAACGTTACATCTGTCACTGGTCGGCTGTCTCGCCAGAGAGAGTCGGATACGTCGTTGGTGACTGAGCAGCGCAGATAACACAGCGGGTGACTGAATGGTGTAGCTAAAAGCTCTTTCAAGCATGTCAGGGTTTGCTGCTTCCTCCCCCTTTTTGGGTTGCTCTGCCTGTGCAAGGCCTTTGTGTGGCAACAAAACACCCAGAGACGTGAGAACCTTGGGTGAGAGAAATGAGAACTTTGCAGAGTCCTGAGGAGAACTGAGTGATGGGGAAAAAGTCATCTTGTGCCGCTGGGAAACTGCCACCGAGGGCATTTTGGGGCAGCATTTCTGTCGTTTAGTGTGACGTCGGCACGTTAACCTCGGATAAAATACAGCACAGAGGGGAAACGTTAAGGAAAACGAAAAAAACGATACCGGCTCCCCTGGAGATGCCGGGGATTGAACCCGGGACCTCATACATGCAAAGCATGCGCTCTACCGCTGAGCTACATCCCCTAGCCGCGCATTGTACCTCCTGCCAGGCCGCCACGTCCCTGCCTGACCGCGCCGCCTGCCGCGGAGGGTCCGAGGGAGCAGCGAGGGGGAGAGCGCGGGGAGCGGGGCAGGGCAGAGGGGAGCCCGGCAGCCGAGAGCACCCGGCGCAGTGAGGAAAGCGCCGGCGGCCACAGGCCCCCCAGGCGTGGGATGGGGCTGTGCGTGGTGTACGGCAACTCCCAGAATACGGGCACGCGCTGCTGGCACACAAAACTGTGCTTTTTTTATTCCTTCCTTCGGAATTTAGAAAAAAAATGCCGGAAGAAAAAAGCAACGTTAGAGACAAAACAACACACAGTCTCCCCGTCGGGGAATCGAACCCCGGTCTCCCGCGTGACAGGCGGGGATACTCACCACTATACTAACGAGGACGACGTTATAACGGTTTCAGGCCGGCCGGCCATGCCCGCGCACCCGCCTGGGTCCCATTGCTGCAGCCCCGCGGGCAGCGGCCCCTGCTCAAAGCGCTGCTGATTGCGGTGACACAGGCGCACCCACGGCTCCCGCAAAAGAAAAACTTTTCTGCCGAAACCCGGGATCGAACCAGGGACCTTTAGATCTTCAGTCTAACGCTCTCCCAACTGAGCTATTTCGGCTCCGTGAAAGCGCCCCTCTGGCTGTAGGTAGAACTCCGCCCAGCCCACCCGTGGGGGCGGGTATGTCGGCCTGTTCGTGGGCCGGTCAGGCGGGTCCCCCCTCCCTTTCCCTCGCGCTGCTTTCCAACCCGCGGGGACGGGACCCGAGGCAGCCCCAGATTCCAGCGAGGGGGTGCTTAGGAAGCGCGGAGGACCCCGGCTCTGCCCGCTCCCCCCGTGGGTGGAGTAACGCGGCCCGCAGGCCCCGCCGTTCCACGGACAGCCCCCTGCGCGGGGCCGTCCCGAGAGAAAATGACAGCGCGGGGTAAAATAAAGCTCTCCCCGTCGGGGAATCGAACCCCGGTCTCCCGCGTGACAGGCGGGGATACTCACCACTATACTAACGAGGACGAACATGCACGTTCTGTTTCCCGCCTTCCACTGTAAGGTGAGGCCTCCGGTGGCGGCACGGAACCAGCTCTGGGCAGAGCCGTTCGCCCGCCCCGCGCTGCTCCCGCCACCGGATCTGCCCCGCAGAAATGGTCAGGGCCGCGGGCTCGGTGCGTGTGCGGTGCGGGACTGACGCGCTGCTTCTCCAGTACGTCTGTATTACATGTGTAAAAGCACTTCCCCAGCGCGGGGATGTAGCTCAGTGGTAGAGCGCATGCTTTGCATGTATGAGGCCCCGGGTTCAATCCCCGGCATCTCCACTTTTTCTCTCCCCAGCTTCTATGAAGCGAATTATTTTTAGACTGTGTCAGTTAAAAGGGACCTCCAGCGATCAACTGGTCCCAAGGCTGACCAAACCTTAAGGCTCATTGTTAAAGGAATTCTCCAGCCACCACCTCACCTCTGATGGGCTTGGTCCACCACCCACCTCTCAGGGGAGCCTGTTCCAGGGTCTGACCCCCCTCTTGGTAAAGAAATGCTGCTCCATGTCCCATCTCACCCTCCCCTGGCACAGCTTTGATCCATTCCCACCTGTCCTGGCACAGGCTGCCAGAGAGGAAAGATCAGCACCTCCCTCTCCACCTCCCCTCAAGAAACATCTCAATTTAGAGCACAGGAGACTTACTAAGAGAAAGTTGCTTTCTTTTGCCCAGTTTCACAAAGTAGATTTGTAAACAGGCTTGATATTTTCCTTATTTTTTTTTCTCCTCCCCTAAGCACAGAGCCGTTCGCAAACTTCTGCTGGAACTCTTGCTAGAGAAAGGAGCCCGGCCGAGTCCCAGCATCCTGCCTTTGGAGCTGCAGTCACCCCTGAGGAAGGGTCCACAAAAGCACAAACTGCTGCTTATTGCAGCACCCCAGACCCAGAACATGTCTCCCATCCAAACCAAGAACTATACATATTTATTGTAGTCCAGATGACTAATGTAGTCCAAAGAGAAACTTCAGATAAAAAACCCCCTCTGTAAAATACAATGGATAAAATTATCCAAACATCAATATTACAAAATACCAGCAAAACAGCTGGTAAGGCTTCTGGGGACACACAGCTCCCCAGAAAACCAGAATAACACCCAGTTCTCTTGCAGAAAGGTATCACTGACAGTTAGCAAATCCATCTGTGTCATCAGCTTTCCAAGGAAACCCAAGCTCCCAAAACATCCTGGAGAAAAGGAGGCCAAGAAGAACAGAGCTGGGCACTTCACAGTGCTACTGGTGGCCAGTTCTTGGCTAGATCCTCATGCATAGCTTCGGGGATCCATTGACAATAAGCTGCGAGCAGATCTGGAAAGCAAGGGAGAAGTGATTAGATGGCAACAGGGGTCAGGGACTGGAGCTTACCAAGTGAAACCATCCATTTTTTGAATTATAATTCAACAGCGCTTCATGTATTACCAAGTCTGCGCTGATAAGGCTGATAATTAAGCCAACAGAACACTTACAGTCAGGGTTTTTCTTCCATGCAGCCAGTAAAGCATCGCGATTATCACAATTTTCTGCAACTAGAGCCTGCAGGAGGGATTCTGTCCTGGGCTGAAGTCTGAATCGGTCCAAAATAAAACAGTGCAACAAAACAACGTTCATTAGCACAGTTCAGCAAAGTGTTGCAGCACGCAGCTTACCTTCCTGAATTCACACACTGAAGATTTCTAAAAGGCTAAATATAGATGTAGAAAAACATGGCCTCTGGCTAGAGAGATACATCACTGGCTCAAGGAAGTTCACTAGAAGTAGTTTCTTCACCCTACCACAACTTTCTCACGTTACAAGTGCAGGAGGTTGCTCTTGCTGCCGGCAGCACAAAGCTGTCTGCTAAGCAGCACGGAATCCATAGGTCCCGTGGTGAACTCTGAGCTGATTACAACCGGAAAACACTTTGCAGGACCCTTGGATAGCATCAGTCACTTTTACCCAAGTCTTTCAAAATCCTTGCATCTGTCACCTCCATGCAAACTTGCAGGGGACTCAGAAAAAGCCTCTTTTGGTGAAGAAGAGAGGGCACTGGTGGGATGGCAAGGGAAGCGGTGGCCGAGAGCCCCTCTAAGGGCCACACTTGTAAAAATGTCATCAAAACCACAAGGAAAACACCGTTGGAAACACGGTTTTGAAAAGAAATAACAACAGGATAATTGGCCAAAGTGCAAAGAAAAGCAAGGGAAGCACTAGGGCTCATCTGCCTGTTTCTTACGGGCACCAGCGCTGTATCTGTGCGAGGCAGCCTGCAGAGCTGTGTGCCTTCTTCCCCACCGCCCAATTCTCCTGAGGCATGATTTTTCTTGGTAAGAAAACTCATTTTCCTCTCCCTGCAGCTACAGCCAAGATCACTATCTAAAACACACTTCCCAGCATTGAATTGTTTTTTGGTTTTTTTGCTTTTTTATTTCTAAGGAAGTTAAAAGTGTTTGGTGGAGACAACGAGCTTAAAAGCTTGTTTTTAAACACTTACTTGGACCATGTCTTCAGCATTATGAGGGGGCTGGAGAGCAGACACCGGCTGTAAGAACTCAACTTTTCAATGACCTGGAAGATTTGTTGAAACAAGTATGTAGTCAACAAGGTAAATGAACTGTTCTGTGGAGACAATCATCAACGAACTTGGATTGCTGTAGATTCCCACCCCATATCCTCTATTATCATCTCTCTCCCATCCACGTTTCTGTCCTGTCCTGACTGGCTGGCTAGACAACTCTTGTGTCTCAGAATGGACAATGACATGAGCTACAGCTTTTTCCTTTGCAAAAACAGGACTTAAATTTGGGAGTCTCTTTCACTCCGATGCTGGTTTTTTCATGCCGTTTTGTATTTTAAAGATACCTTCCCCACCAACTGCGGCAACATCTCCAGCTGCCAACAAGTTATGAGAAATGGGCACATGCACAAGGCTCATCTCCTCCAAAAACTGGGCTAAAAACTTACTGATAACATGAAGGAATTCATGCAGTTGGAACACACTCACCTTTCCTTCAAGCAGGAACCTGGCGAAGTATTTGTAGCGATCAATACCTTCTGGGTAATCAACTTCCACAGCAGGGAGCTGCCAGCTAACTCGATCTGGAAAGAAAAAAATCACACTGAGCCTTCTAAGTGGTCCAAGAGGAGGGTACATTTCTGAGGGAGATGTGATCACGCGGGTGCTCAGAGGAGCGGTGAAGATGCTGCCACCATCCAGCCAGCCGTGCTTCTTCACACAGGGAGAAGATGGGTGTGAAATGCCCATGGCAGTGGGAAGATGATGATATTTAAATGCTGCAAATTCCATGGAGTTACTCAAACCACTGATAAGCTGTTTGAATGGTCCAAAAAATTGTCCTTTCTGGTCTGCTGGCAGCCTTGTTAAAAGCAGCGTTACAGTCACTATAGAGCAGCCCTTTGATTAAACTACTGAGTGACACTTTTCAAGACACTTACAAAAGACACTTGGTCTGTGACATCGAATTCGGCCTGTTTCAGGGCAGTAAGATGGAGGAGGATTTTCCAGAGGCTTCCCAAAGTGGCAGTAGGGTGGCAGCAGGGCAGGAATCCACTCCGGTTCAACGGCGGACACACCTTTAGAGGAGAAAACACAGGCCCGACTGCAGGCTTGCTGCCAAGGGCCACCACTCGCCAGCAGTCCCTTGAGTACCGTGCACAGTCAGGATCTCATCTCCACAATTTATTGTTATCTCATTTTTCAACTCAACTTTTTAATGCTCTTCTGTTCAGACACAAACAGTAGGTAGCTATTGCTAACACGGCTGATGCAGAGCAGCTATTTGCTAAGCTGAGCTTTGCTCCAGCCAGTTCTGCTAGACAAAGAGTAAACCAGGCCCATTTTTTCCCTGATCCAGATCTAGAAAGCAGAAGGATCCAAATCCCAGGAGGCAGGAGCACTCTCCAAGGAGAGCGTTCAGTCAGCACAGCAAGGGACACATTCTGCTAAGGCATTTCTGAATTCCTCAGCAGAGCTGCAGAAGCAGCAGGGGCTGCAGCACTCCAGTCTCACCTTTCATATACAGTTTCGTAGTCTCAACGATTTCTTGATACACCACAAACTCTGGGAGTTGTTTGAA
Organism: Actenoides lindsayi; assembly: GCA_025331215.1. NCBI lineage: Eukaryota > Metazoa > Chordata > Aves > Coraciiformes > Alcedinidae > Actenoides > Actenoides lindsayi. The sequence continues at coordinate 20,634 of WTSP01026674.1, read as the reverse complement.
GAGGACCGAGCTTGGATGGATGAACACCGGGTCGTCCAGGAGAGCAGTCTTTAAGAAAGCACAGAAGAGTGAAGCAGAGTAAGAGCAGTTACTGGCAATCCCATTTCTTGATTGCATCTAATTTCAGTCTCTCTCAGATGTAGATTTATCTGGGTTCCTTAAGTAATGGGGGTTTTTAATAACCCCATAATTTTCTGCTTCACCCTCTCTGGAGACATCAAGCACTTTGGAAGATGGGCTAATGATGCTTTTTAGCTCTTTTATAACAACTCCTACCTGAGGACTGGGAAATTACAGCACTGGAAACTTAAATTCTATGGGGAGAAGTTACAGAAAGCCAGCACATGCAGCCCCGGTGCTGCAGCCAGCCAGAAGCCCAGGCTTTGCACAGAAGCATCTTTCTGCCACACAGGGGAAGAGGAATTTGGGCAAATCAAGCTGTTTACCTTGTAGGCATTTTTCCACTTCTCATCCAAAAGCTCTTCTGCCTGAACTCTTCGGGCAACGTGATCCCCCAGCCCTGCCAGCACAATCTGTCTGAGGTAAGTTGCTTGAGCTTCCGTTGGGGGCTTCATCTTTGGATCAACATAGAGACCAGCATCAGCGCAGACAGAGTTCACTGCAGGGGGGAAAAAAAAAGAAGAGTTAAGATTCAACAGGAAAAAAAAGGCTGCAACAAAAAGCCCAGCTGATTTATCACCCACCTCCCCACGAGAGAATAAACATGGCAATTCCTGTCCAAACCCTCTTACCTGCTGTCGTCAGCTGCCCTCTCAAGCGCCTGATCTCCAGCATGGCTTTGTATCGAAGCCCATTTTCTTCGCAGAATTGCCGGGTACACCCCGCGTATTCACAGGCCCCCACTGCTCCTGGGGAGGACAGTCAGGCAGAGAGGACAGTCAGGAGGAGAGGAAAACTTAGCCCATCAGTTCTCCTAATTGTGCCAGCCAGGGAGACAGTTCTGTCACAGGCAACACGAGTTCCCACTCATCGTTAGCCTGGGACACAGGCAGGCTGCCTGCCCCAAGAGCAGCCGGTCTAGGGAGGTTCTCTCCCCCACCTCTAGTCTGCCCTGGTGAGACCACACCTGGAATACTGTATCCAGTTTTGGACTACCCAGTTCAAGAGAGACAGGGATCTACTGGGAAGAGTCCAACGGAGAGCTATGAGGATGATTAAGGGACTTGAACATCTCTACTATCAAGAAAGGCTGAGAGAACTGGAGCTGTTTAGTCCTGAGCAGGCTGAGAGGGGATCTTATAAACATGTATAAGTATCTGAGGGATGGGTGTCAAGTGGAAGGGGCCAGGCTCTTTTCTGTGGTGCCCAGTAATAGGACAAGGAATAATGGGCATAAGCTAGAACATAGGAAGTTCTACCTCAACATGAGGAGAAACTTCTTTACTGTGAGGGTGATGGAGCCTGGAACAAGCTGCCCAGAGAGGTTGTGGAGTCTCCTTCTCTGGAGACTTTCAAGACCCCTCTGGATCTGTTCCTGTGTGGGCTGCCCTGGGTGACCCTGCTCTGGCAGGGGGTTTGGACTCTATGATCTCCAGAGGTCCCTTCCAACCCCTACCATTCTAGAATTCTATATATGGCTGGGCTCAGTCCTCCAGCATGAGGATGGCTTTGGTCACATAGAGCCAAGAGCTCGGGGTGATGGGGAGAACAGAACGGCAGCGACCAGCTGAGGTCAATCGTTGTCTGCAATACCTAACATCACCATGAGGTCTCCGAGTTTCTGCATCGGCCCCTGCCCAGCCCAGATCTTCTGCATCTGTAAAAGCCTTCCCTTCTTCCCCTTCAGTTTCACCGTCTCTTCCTCACTTACTGCTGGCCTGAAAGAAACACCAAACAGCATAAATGAGTATCGTGCAGAGGGGCCTCGACATCAGAGAGGCACCAGCCGTGACAAGGTGACACGTCCTGTCAAGAGGCTGTCAGGCTAACTCACTCACCTGTCCAACTCCTCAAAAAGCTCCCGGACGGTCATCGCAGCCACGATGGTCACGCTGTACGGCAGGCACTCGTGCTGCCGGCTCAGCGCCAGCATCTTCGCATAGCGGGGGGCTACAGGAAAAGTGGCCATTATTCTGCCCAGGGGACTAATAGGGCAACTCAGCTTTGCTGCCAGCTGCTGCTTCAGCCTGGGGGAGGAAGAGGAAAGGCACATAATGGAGTAACTGCTGCGCCAGAACAAGTTTGTGTTCCTGGGTTGGGCAGCCCAATGAGTTTGTTGTGTTTTCTCAGATGTTGTTATGTGCTGGTCCCACGGGCTGGGGGAAAGATTCCTCTTTCTCATGCAGCTCCCACCTGCCCTGCATGGCACGCTCGTCACACAGGCTTTCTCTGCCCAAATACAGAGGGCCAATAAAACAAACACAGAAAACAGAGGCTGCTAATACAATGCCAGTCTGTACAAAAGAGCACCCTCAGCTGAGAGGGCTGAGATGGAGAAGCAGGTGGGAGGACATTAGGACAAAATTCTTCCCCGCAAGGGTTGTCAAGGCCTGGCCCAGGCCCAAGGAAGTGGGGAGTCCCCATCCCTGGAGGGGTTTAAAAGACACGTAGATTTGGTGCTGGGGGAGATGGTTTAGTGGTGGACTTGGCAGTGCTGGGTTAATGGTTGGACTCGATGATCTTAAAGGTCCTTTCCAAGCCAAACAACTCCATGATGGCATTGCCCACTGCGTCAATAGCAACAGCCAAGCAGTGGTGCTGAGAGAAATATTTGTGGGGGACCACAGACGTTACCTTCCTGTCACAGGGGGTTCCTTCAAGGCACCCAGGGCTATCAGCAACTCCTCAGCTGCTGCAAGTGCTTCTGTTGGAGGTGGTGTTGGGAACGGGAAGTTGATTACCTACAGACACCAAGAGAATATATCACTGACACGGCTCCCGCTGAAAAGCAGAGTCCAAACACAGTGTGACGTCCTGGAAGGGAGCGACACCCTCCCCTCTGGTTACATATACAAAAAAAAAACCCATTCAAGGTGCTTGCCAAGAGTGAGAGGAAAGGACATATCATGGGAGGAAACGCTTCGAACAAAAGCATGAGGAAACAGCCATACCAGCATCACCCTGCTCAGAACAAAAACAGATGGAAACAGGAACACGAGCGTCACCCTTCACTGCCAGTGACCCAGGCTCAGCCCAGGGCAGGCTGCTTTAAGGTCTAATTTTAAGTATTGTGCTTTCTGAAGCTATCTCCAAAACACCACCCCTGTTTGGACAAGTTTTTTTCAGTATTAAGAATATAAGAAAGCTCTTGTTACCGGAACAAACATGTCTGTTAAGGCCTGGTGGAATTCAGAGCAGCCTCTGCAACCTGCAGAACCAAGATCAAGTACCAGGATCCTAATTCCTAACACAAGGCACAGTCTCAAGCAATGACAATAAAAGACATTTGTTTGTTTCTGTCTCTCGGGGGCAGAGCACTGTAGTACAAAGCCCGTTCACACCTCACCTTTTCTATATTTAATGCCTTCATTTGCAGAATCAAGTCTTCTACTGGTCGCCTTGTTATTTCTGGAGGAGAAAATTTCTCAAAGTCCATGAAGACTGCTGAAGAGTATAACCTAGTGGGACCAGAAGTGCTGCTTAGACACTTAAAAGAAGTCTTAAACTCAAAAGATACGCATGAAAAATTGGCAAGGGATTTAAAAAAAGGCAACTGTGGGTACTATTTACATAACCACGTAGTGCTTGACATAGCTGGGGCACACCGCCCTCTTCTCACAACGGTGACTTGGCTTGGAGCGGAACCCCTACTAATATGGCCACCAAAATGAGGGCTTCCAGCAAGAGAAAGGCCCCTGACAAGCCAAACTGTCAAACCAACACCACCAGTGGCAGTTCAGGTTTGGGTTTCACCTCTCCTATCGGAACAGAGCAAACCCAAAATGTTTCAAGCAGCACTAGGTTCTTGTGAAAGCAGGACAAGGGAAGCTGTCAAATTCACGTTGACACCCCTTGGGCTTTTTGTTTCTCCTAACCCTGTCCAGGGCAGGGAGCTAACCTGTAGCAGTGCCCTGGTTCTGTCCTGCCAGCCCGGCCCGCCCGCTGGTCAGCCGACGCTTGAGAGATCCACGTGACTCTGAACGACGAAACCCCGGTAATTTTGTCGTAGAAACGTTTCTTGACCTTTCCGCAGTCGACCACGTATTTGATGCCTGGGATGGTAAGGGACGTTTCAGCCACGTTGGTGGCTACAACACACAGCCTGGTGCCAGGAGGAGGAGGCCTGAATACCTGTAAGAAACAGATGGGCACGTGGGACGCGCTGCCAACAGCGGCAAAAGGACAGGCACTCAACCTGGATGGGCTGCAAAGGGATGACGACGCATATGGCATCTCAGGAGAAACCCAAGAGTGAGCTGCAGCTCTGGAGCTCTCTCTCCAGCTCAGTTAATCCCCCAGCAACATCTACAGGGGCTCCAGGTGGAGCAGACTCCGGTGTTGAGTCGTAGTTAGACACACTGCTGCCACCTCCAAGGCCCAAGAGGGAATGCCAGAACTTATACCAACTGCTTGTTGGCAGTGGGATCCTGACAGACCCCAGGGCTGTGACTAACTTAAACATGCTGCAGGATGGCTGCTTTTCAGCTCTTTCAACTTGCTGAACTGGAACATCAGGGAGAGCCCAGCCCAAGCAAGGCCTGCTCTGATCCCATCCCAGCTTGCCCCGTTGAGCCATTCAAGTCTGTCCACTGGTGGATAGTCCGAGATGGAAATTGAAACTCAGAAAGCACAAGTGCCTTCAGACAGCGATCACATATATCCAGAAGGATCATCTACTCATTGTGACAATAAATCCTGTACCTTTGCTTGTTTCTCTGGTGCTAGCAAGGAATAGAGTGGGAGCACATAGAGCGGAAGGGACGAATCAGATTTCTCATCTGTGAAGAAATAAACAAATATTGTCAAACAGTCAGTAAGTCAGCTTCCAGGCTTAGTCCCAACAACATCTTCACAAACACTACTTCATTTAAAACCAATTAACTATCTGCTACAAAGCTGAAGCTGGAAGATCTTAACATCTTTTCCATGACACGAGTCTGCTGTGTTACCACACCAGTTTAGCAAAGGACAACTGGTTTATGTCACACGTTTCACAGGTAACAGGAAATAGGGATTTTTTTTTTATTTCTTAAGTGCCAAACCTTCTTCTGAGTCTCCATCTCCCAAATCAAGGTCCAGATCAGACCCTGCAATATCATCATCAGTTTCAGCGTCTCTGTCTTCATCTCCTTCATCCACTGGTACAACAGAGTAATTGTCCAGATCAATTTTGGGGAGTGTCTGAGAAAGACAGGAAAGATGATCACAGAGCATTAAGGTGGGTCACAATCAGCACTTTTTATTGCTTTGAAAACAAAGCTGAGCACTTACTCTAAACATTTGTTGACCTGAAGGTGACAGGGAGATTGAGAAATGTCATTTGTATTTTAAGGGTCAGGTTCAGCATTTGGTAACCATGAGAGTCAGGGGGGGAACAACCCAAGTATTTTAAATGACATTTTGTGCCAAGCCAAGATTGTTCACTTGCAGGACAGCAGGAAAGGGTTAAATTTCTTTACTTCAGGCCCCTTCAGCTACCAGGATCCAGTGTCAGTGAACAGTATATCTGTAACATCAAGATCTCCTGCTAACAAAGCCCATGTAAGGCTTGGGTGGAAGCCAAGCACTACCCTTCATCACAGATGCATCAGTCCCAATTCTGGGTAACAAATGGTGAGAAGAGAAGCAGCCCTGGAGCCAGCAAGTCTGGAACTCCTTCCGTTCAAGTTTTAATGGTCAGTACTCTACTGAAATCAATCTCCTGCTCATAGTGCCTAGGGAGACACTGTAGCACTCCTGCTGCTCATAACACAGCAGTTATCAGTGCAGGAAGCCTTACTGGATTTCCTGAGGGGACATATGTAGGCTACAAGGTGTCATGAGAGTCTACAGCAGCCTGGTGAGAAACACAGCTACACAGCAGTACTGATTGCAGGGAGGTACCTGCTCCTTCCTGTCTCTTGGAGGAACTCTAGCCATCACACATTACCATAACTTTCTTCCTCTTCCTTGATTTCTTAAATTTTCTGATTTCTTCCAGTGATTCCTCTTTGTCACCATCTCCTCCTACAAAAACAGCCAGTGGAATTACTCTTAGCTGAGCAGGTTTTCCTCTTGGAAAAAGCAGCAGGGAGAGTCTGATCCCACTCCCACCTCTTTGGGGGGATTTAAAAAGTGTCACAGTGTGAAAGAAGCAAACAGTCATGCTGAAGGCAGAGGAGACAGGCACGACACACAAAGGTAACGTTCTAATTCCACTATCCTGAAAATAAACAGCCACCAACAAGCAGCAGCCCTTCCACTTTAATTCCTAAGCAGCAAAGTGAAGATAATGCAATGGCTTCTGGAGAACTGGAAAGGATCATATACATAAACCTTCTCCCCAAACTCCAAACAGCTCAAACTTAATCAGTTATCAAAATCCTCCACAATGAGCCCTTTCCCCAACTGCTGGGTTTTGTTTATTTTTTCCTTTTTTTTTTTTTCTCAGTGGGATAAATTCAAAGTTTAACAGTCCTTTATTCTATAGCATTACCTGCAGTGGTGGTCTTTTGGAACGGAAAGGCTTTCCTTAGCCTTCTACAGAGAGAGTGAACTTCTGCCTGGCCTGTTAAAAACACCAAAATCCCACCTGCAAGAGAAGAAATCACTCAACTTCAGCATAGGCGTTTCACCTTGGCAAGCTTCAGATCTCATTCTTCATCAAAGACAGGCCAAATATGCTGGGAAGTAACAAGGAGGAACAGGGTGCTTGACTGCCTTGGTTGTTCTGCTCCTTCAAGCAGCATTCTAATGTAACTATGATTTAATTGAAGGGTAATTTTCACATGAAAAACCTTTTAAGTTACATCATTGCAGTTCCATGGTCAACTTACAAAAACACCTCACCCCAAAACAAAACAAAACAAAAAAATCCAACAAAAACCTTTCCCCCTCCCCCAAAAAAACCACCAAACCAAACCAGAAAACTTTAGAGAGTTAAGTGTAAAGAATTCGAGAGGTTCTCAGCAGCGACCTTACCTGAGGGCAACATTCGGTGGATTTTACAGACCTTCCTGAAGCACTCCCCACTGTAGTCATCGAGGGGGGTTTTCTTGTTAAAATGAACAGTTACAGGGAACTGCCTTGCGTCCACCTAGAGGGGAAACACAAAACACAAAAGAAAAGCTCGTTTACAGTCATAACTCCAACACAATCGTTACAGCTTTCGTGGGAGAACTAGAAAAGCTCAGCCTGTATTTCTGTTCAGCTCTTAGTTTTGGTAACCTGCAAAACACTGGCCCCACAGAAATTAGCAGTGCTGTCTGCTCTCAACACCGCACAGCCAAGATAGAAACCAAACCTTTTCTCTCTTTCAGATCACCAACTCAGAGCAAAGTTTTTTGGTTCTCCTGAACTGTAACTTGCAGGTTTTTCAAGATAATCAGATTCTGCTTGGGCGGTTTTCTGATAAAAGTGGCAAGGAAAACACCAAGTCCCAAAAGAAACAATAGTCTAAACAAATCAACTATTTTTAAATTGATATCTGAAAGATTTCAGCACCAACTGGCAAGATTAGAGTGCCCTTATTTTGTAATTCATTTTATCAAGGAAACCCTCACTGCACTTCAGCCGTTCCACGTGGCGCAGCTCCCGGAGAGGGGAACAATACCTGAATCACAGGAGGTGTGACAGAAAACAGCCTGCTGTTCTCGGTGAAGTCTTCAACGCGCAGGGTAGCCGACATCACAACCAGCTTCAGAGGCAGCCCCTTCTGCAGGGACACAAACCTGTTACTCTGGGCCTGGAAGCAGGATGGGGGGGTACCCTACCCAGCACACAAACCCAGAGCTGCGAGCAGGAGCGAGTACAAGGTTCTGCACCAAAACACTCAAAATCTAAAGGCAACAAAAGCCCCGTGTCCAGTGCCGGGACACACACAGCTTCAAATGCACCGTGTCTTAAAATACACAACACCTCAGGCTGGCAGTCCTGATGCTGGCACTGACCTGCCTCTAAACCACTCCATTTTCTCTCCGTCTCTATTTAAAACAAAACCAGATGCCAAACGCTGCCGCCCAGTCCACCAGCCCCCAGCATCACTCAGGACCAACCACTTCATGATGTCAGCCCCGAAACATCTCCTCTGCTGTTGGTGGCTTATTCCAGCACAACAGTGCACATCTTGCTTTCTAACAGGCTGCAGATTTGAATTATTCACATGTGTCTCGTGGCACTGCAAGTCTAAAATCAGTTGGACATTGCCCAGAAAGTTATCTGCTGGTATTGATACATCTTATTTTTTCCCCCCTTTTTGTGGCTCTGCGCTTCTTTGATCATATGGAAAGACAAATACCTTGTCTGAGTGTTATTTCCTGGCTTCTGTCAGTCAGATTTCCATCAACTTCCACACCACCCAGAGTCCCTCCTCCCACAGAGCACACCTCCCTGTGTCTGCCACAGAACTGCTGCTCCCCTTACCTTCGCACGGAGAGGCACGATGCGAGACAAGAGCCCTATCAAGATATCCGTGTACATGCTCCTTTCATGGGCTTCATCAATAATAATGACTTTGTACTTTGAAAGCAGAAAGTCCTGAGAAGAGAGATTGATTTCACCACATCAAGCCTCACCCAAGGCCATCTTTAAGTCAAGACAACACAAACACTGACCCCCTGCATCCTCAGGACTCTGGCCTCTCCCACATACCTGAGCAGAGTTTAATGAGTTTACCCTACACGAAGCAGCCCACTTCCCCAGAGTCTCCTCCTTGCCCTTATTTTACACAGCAAGATAACCTAAAGTTGAAGGCCTTGGACAGGAATGTAAAGGGTTGAGATGAAATACATCTTCAGTGCTGAAAGGGATTTTGCTTTGAAAGACTGGTGACAAATCCACGCAAGGCATCTGGCCTCTCTTCCTAGCTATACAAAATGCTTTCTTTTTATAACTCTGAGGACAGCAACTTACCTTCTGAATTTCTTTCAGCAGCACACCATCTGTCATGAACTTGATTTGGGTTTCATCTGTAACGTTGCCTTCATATCGGATTTGATAGGAGACCACTCTGTGAGGAAATTCCAGGGTAGCCACAAGAAAAAGCCCAGGGAGAGACAGAAAATTCACGTTCAGACCAGGAGGCAGCCTTCAGCCCAACTAAATTAAGACTTGGTGCCAAGACAAAAAGCACACCACTGGCTGTCCAGAGGCCAGCACACATGGAATGCTGGAAGCTGGGATAAACAGCAACACCTCTTTGAATTATTTCAGTTATGGAATGCTTCCTCATATGGAGACCAACTAGGACCACTTCCCATACACCATCTACAGAAAGCTCTTTCTAAAATGTAACTTTACAACCCTCAGCAGCAACAAATTTGCATATGTTTGGGGGTTTTTTTATGGACAACCCCACAGGGGAGTTTATAAGCGACTCTTTCAAAGTTCTTTGCCAAAGACTGAACAAGCAACACACAAGCCTTGATTTCAGCCTATGACACCCATAGAGCATCTCAGCGTTCCCTTCCTAGCAAGGTCTCAGCTTTTTTTTCTCCTCACCTGTGCGACAAGTTCATCTCCTTGGCGACTCGCTGGGCCATGGACACTGCAGCCACACGCCGAGGCTCCGTGATCCCGATAGCACCGTTTGAACTAAAGGGGTGAAGGAAAGGCAAGGAGGGGTGGTTTGGCTGCTCGTTTTAAAGTGAGAAACCCTGAGAAAGATGACAACAGGATCTCTGCACAGTGCTTCTAAACTGAGTAGCATCACTCACACAGTATTGCTTTTACTTATAGTTTGAGGAAAAATAAAGGAAGCTTTGGGATTGCCCTTCTGTTACAGGTGTACTGATCTGAAGATGCACATGTCACAGGAATTATTTTCCCAAGTGTGGTCTCTGTAACTCAAGCTCACTGAACTCCAGTCCCCCTGGACACCCCTCCAGCAATGGGGTGCATTTCAGAACAAACTCAAGGCGGGGCAGCAGCAGCACAGAAGCTGAACACACCTTGATGCAGCTCGGAAGAAGCATTTCATGAGGTACACAAGCTTAGAGATGTTACCAGTGGCACCAGACAAGGCAGCACTATGTAACAAAGATGTTCTTAAGAAATATGCCCGTTTGTAAAACCAAACCTCTGAGCAGAGGTGGGCAGGCAATAAATGCCCTCTGTGACAAACAGGCCAGTGGCTCTGAAGGACATTTTTACCTTCGAGGTTTCACAAAATTGCTCACAAGGAGAGATTTTTGCAAGTCAGTCTTACTCCCTTTGGATTTTTTAAAAGCCCATTCAACACGGCCCCACTAGCACTGCACAGAAGAGACCAGGTTCTGTTCAGCCATACCAGAAGAAACAAAATCAGAAGTCATTGGAAGCTTGGATTTCTCTAATTACATTTGCTGCATGTAAAAGGCTCATACCTGGCATACCCAGCTTCATAGAGAAACTGAGGTATTTGAGTGGTTTTACCACTTCCCGTCTCTCCACATATGATCACAATGGGATTCTCACTAATGGCTTCCATGATGACTTGCTCTTCAGCAAGGATTGGAAGCTTTAGTCTTGCTTCCTAGAAAATAGAAACATGTATTTTAGTTGCGCTGTTTTGTAACTCGCTCCCTTTTTGTTTTCCCCGGGATGGAAACTGTTACCTTCCTCAGATTATAAAACCCACAAAAAGGAATCCTGCCAGCTCGGTGGCTCAAAAACAGCTTATATCACACCAGGATGTCCAAGAACTTGAGTCATCACAACAGCTTCCCAGGAAGCAGCTGGCAAGCCCTGCATTTTAATCTGTGAAACTTCAGAGTCCCTTGAGTTTATTCATAAAGCACTTCAAGGCAAAACTCATTTCATAACCCTGTCTTTGCTCAGCCACATGCAGAGCTCTTCCCATGCCTACAGAACACCCTACTTCCAGGAAATGGAATAAAACCACCCTGCCTAAGACACAGCGGAATGGAGAGCTAAGAGTGACTTCACAGGATTTTCCAGTGAAGAACAATCAAAGACTGCTAATAGATTTTGTATTTACAACTAGAGACAAATGCTTACACCCTAAATAAAACTAGTTTTCCTTCCGCTAGATTAGCCAGGCTCACAGCTCAGACACGTACAGCTGGCCAGGAGAAGGGCCCCAAGCGCGCACTGCTGCCAGGCAGCATCAGCACGAGGCAGGAGGTAACGCTGCAGTGGCTGCAGGGGCCTAACCTGATGGAACACGTCAACATTCCCAACCCCCCTGATAAGCACTTCCCTGTTCACAGCCTCACCTGCATCTCAGGAGACCTGTCCACTGGAATGAAAACCGCAGGCTTGCAAGGGGGTTTCTTGGAGGCCTCCTGGCAAACGGGCACACCAGGACCCACCGGCTGCTGGGCAACCACCGGCTGCTTCACGCCTTCCTCTGGCTTTTCAGCAGTATTCAAATCACTGGCTGAGGACTTTGCCATTTCTTGTTTTTGCTCTTCCTCCTCCTCTGAGCTACTGGGCTCTTCCTCAGGCTCTGATTCTGAATCTGAGTGGTGTCTTCTCTTGTTTGCACCGCTGATGCTCCTGATCTTTCCAGGCACAGCCGTCCCTGGTTCCTGTGTCACCCTGGAACAGAACATCAACACTTCAGCTACATTTCCACCAATGTTCTCCAGGATCCCAAGTCAGACATATCTTACACACAAACCAGAAAAGTCACATCATCAGAACTCACTGCCTGAGCCCCGGTTTTACTCAAATAGGGAAAACTTCTACACCTTGGGTGTAAGTGCAGCACAAGAAAATGTCACCCAGAGAGGTTAACCCAGTTCTCCAAGGATCTCCGGTCCTGGAGGTTTTCACAACTTTACCAGGTAAAGCCTCGGGTGACTTGACTGCTGGGTTCACACCTAAGCACATGCTATAGCAATATTCATTCATTTCTTCAAAAGACATCTTTATTGTTTAAGTTATTGCAACTTCTGCCAAAACGCAGCTCTTGACAAACAAAGTAACTCAGAACCGCACCAGTCGACAGTTTCCAAAACAACAAAAAAAGTCAATGTTTATCCATCCATTATGCAGTTTAGTGGAATCTGTAAGAGTGTGCAGCTGTAACTGTCACTTGCCTCGTCCCTTATGAGCCACAGAATCATTTAGCTTGAAAAAGACCTTTAAGACCACTGAGTCAAACTGTTATGAAAGGAAAGACTACATAATTTTAACTAACATACTCTCAAGAGGATGCCAGCCAAACAAGAAAATAGCTATCATATTATCCAATAAAAAAGGGAGAATTATTTAATCCCATCCATCCTGAAGATGCTGTATGCACTAAAGAAAGAAAAAGAAAATCAAGCAAAAAAAAGCTAAGCAGGTGTCCAAGTTTCCAAGCACAGCGATAAACCAGAACAGTTGGTTCCAAATAACACTTTACCTTTTGGCCTGATACATACGCTCCCCAACACCCAGTTTGGAAGTGGTGTACAGAAGCTTCATTTCTGCCTCAGAAGCTTGGACCTCATTCAGCTTGCTCAGCAGCTCAGCTCGCTGTTTGGGAAAAAACCACCAAAATCAGTGCTCATTGTCATCCAGGAAATAATGTCAGTTCAAGATTTGCACTTGAGTTTTAAAGGGTGAAGCTGTAAAGACGTTCCTGCTGCTACAGAGTCAGTCCTCCCAGATGAAGATCTCAGCCCTGCTTAGAGCAAGAACCTTGAGTTTTTCACACCAGCAACGCAATGACATCACGTATCAGGGATCGCCAACATCACAGCACAGGGGAAACCTCGACAGCTGCTGGTTGGCATCAGCCTTTTCCATACACTGGTAGTTATTGTTTTAGCACACGTCACACAGGGGCCGTTACCAGCAGGCAGCACTGTACCTGTTTTTTCTTTTCCTTCTGCTCCAAAACTTTCTGCAGGTTTTTCTTCTGTTTCTTGCTCAGGGGTTTCTTCTGGTGTTGCACAACACACGCTACTTTTTTCTTCTTTGCTTTCTTGGCTGGCAGGACCAGGGCATTGCTTCCATCAATCCCCTTCAGCGTTGCTTCATCTGAAAGCACATGTTGGATTATTCAGCCCTGCCAGGCGGATTATTTTCAGCACAGTGCTTAACAGCCTTATCGCAACCCACACCACATTTAGCTGCTCTAGACAAACACAACCCTCACTCCCAGCCAAAATCCTACATCATCAGCAAAGGCAAAAGACCGTGACACCGGGGAGTCAATAACCCTGTGCTTACCCGAGCTGCGAGGGTGATTGTCCTCGGTTTATGTAACAACACTATGAAAGTTTTGCCTTTTCCTTTCATCGCCACAGGGTCAAGTGCAGCAGAGCTGCCCAGGACACGGCCCAGGGCAGCGGGTGCCTCCAGGTGACCCTGCAGCCTCCTGCCTCTCCCTGACACCTGTAACCTTTATTACTAAAAATCGGTAATACTGAAGCATGAGTAATGAAAATAGTACAATAAACGTGCCTTTTAGAAGCAACATTTGAGAATGCAAATGTTAAACATATTTTTAATAACCGCTTTAATGAATAATTGCCTACATGCAGCAACCTCTTTAATACAGCTCTGAAAGCAAAGCCTCAGAGACACCTGAGCTTTAAGGCTTCCAGTAAGCGCATAAACAAAACACAGCACAGACGTGACAACAGCTCGAATCTCAGCAGCTCTACGGTCGCTTCAGCAGCGTTAACACCCCAACTCCGCAACAACCAACAAAATGGCTCGGAAAGAGGAGAACCGGGCCGGGCCGGGCGGCCCCGACACGGCCTCCGGACCGGGTCCCGCCGCACCTCCCAATTCCAGCGGCAGCTCCAGAGGGTCGGCGGCGGGCGGGGGCTGCGCGGTGCCCGGCTGCAGCCGCGCCTTCCAGTTGTGCCTGCGGCGGGCCCGGCCCATGGTGGCGGTGGCGGCGGCGGCGGGAGCGCCCGGTGCGCTCACACGTGCGGCTGCCGCCGGCCGCCACTTCCGGGGGGCGCGCGGGCTCGCGGGAAAGGGGCGGGGCGAGGCGCGCGCAGGCGCGGGGGACGAAGCCCCGCCCTTGAGGGGGTGGAGCCAGGAGCGCGTGCAGCGACCCTACCGCCGCCGGGCCGAGCCCGCCCCGGGACCCACCCCGGGAACCCTTCCCTTCCCTTCCCCCGGGCCCCTGCCCTGGGACCCTCCCCCGGGCCCCGCTGCCTCCCGCGTGTTCCCCCAGCGAGGCAGGTGCCTCGAAGCCCCTCCAAAGCTCCCCTCCCGGGCCCGCTCCGGCCCCGCAAAGCCTTGAACGCCATTCCTTTCTCAGTGCAAAGTTCCGGTAAACGTTTATTGTAAGCTTTGTCACAATACCATAGCTGATTCGTGAAACCGGTCTACAAATACTTAACTACGTAGTACATTGATTGGGTGGTCAGATAAGTAATAAATAAAGGCATGGATAGCTCTGTAAAAAATAAGTCTGCTATATTTGTAACTACCTAACGCTATTATCAGTAGAATCTAGTATTTCCCTATGGATCACATGTCCAAAGCATACATACATCATCTCTTCAGACCAAACTGGGGTTTTTTTACATAAACACAATTGTACAAACTTAACCACTATAATCTTGAAATCTGATGTACAAAACGGGATGGGAAATCACGAACATCAGTGCCGATGACAAGTGCTACCATAGCAAATACCACTTCTGCTTAAAAGGAAAAGATCAGTTCTTAAATGTGCTGTCGATGGAATTACCCAAAAAGTTTAAAATACATGCGGATACAATAAAACCTTTTATTTTCCAACCCAGACAAAGAGAACTTATGATCATTTACGTCATTAGCTGCCAAATACGGATCAGTACATGAGGCAAATCACACTTAAAAAACTTGTACGCCACCGAAGAGCTAGGATTGATACTGGTCTATTTTCCACACGAACGATGCAACGAGTCTTGAAAAGCGGGTCACAATTTGCAGGACGCACTATTAAGTACAGCACTGAATTACATCGGATCGTTGTATACATTGTACTCTGACACCCAATACCACTGTGAAAAGCGCTGCATTCCGCGTACGACAGATCAGTTATCTGGAGGGGAGCTGTGGACTCGCAAAGAAACCGCTACCCGTGTTAGTTTCGCAAAAATGTGGATGTATTAAAAATACTACAGTAGTTTCAAAGATTAGGTCTTGAAGACGAAGCGTAAACCGCTTCAGAGCCTACCGGGCTTTCTGATACTGGACAGCCTGACGCTGATCTTAAACCGTTCCGTCTGCAGGGCACGCCGGGCGACGCTGTGTCACGGTCAGTGAGTGGGAACCGTTCCAGAGGGGCAGCGTCTGGAGGCGAGGACGGGCAGGTGCCTTCCACCACCCGACAGTCCCCAGGTCCCCCTGCCACCTCCCGAGAGCTGGCAGCAGGTCGGGCGCCGAGGGGAGCGGGCGCTCGGAGCGGCTGCCGCCCACCTTCCAGCGGCCACGGCGAGAGGCGGGGAGCTGCGGGATCTGGGGTTTAATCCCCTTCCTGCCGCCGAGCGGGGTAAGTCTGTCAAATTCTGCCTCTCGGCCGGGTGGGTGTCGAGGGGACACCTGCACATCTCTGCAAGTTCGTACAAGATGCTCCTACCAAGGGCAATGCAGAAGCAGTTGCACCCGCTGCCACCAGAACGCGTCCTCAACGACAGAGCGAAAACCGTGATGGAGCAATACGGAAAATACTCACAAAAGGTTATTTACAAAAGCTGAAAGAGATTAAATACAATACCACATTCATGTCCCAAAAGCGCTTTCACTACAGTGCATGTTTAAAAATACAGAGCATTTTTAAAGTATATATAGCGAAGATTAGATTGTGCTTTAAAAAAAAAAAAGAAAAAGGAAAAAGAAAAAAATCATTACTTCTGAATTTGACTGAGGTGAAAACTGAGCGCTGGGAAAAATACTGATTAAAAATATCCATTCTTTTATATACCGCCTTGCACAGAACGTTCTGCTATACATGGGATGCAAGTGAATATAAAAATACATTTTTTTCAAGCAGCAGGGTGATCAAAATTAAGGGTATTAATAAAGGAGGGCTGATTTTACAAAACTGAGATGAACGATTCGGAGTGAGACAGGGAGAACCCATAATCCAAATTAACTTTTATATAATATTTTCAAAGAAATCTTTACCATAGACAACTCTTACTCTAGAAAGGATTCAGTATTCCTAATTCAGCATGAAATATGCATCAGATAAAATACAATCCAGGCACAACCGACTCACGCGCGCAGTCCCGTGGAAGTAAAGTCGATGGAGCCGCTTATGCGAGCGAGGTTTGCAGACTTTGGTCCTCAGGCCTCACATTTAGCACAACACACGAAGACCTGACAAGCTTTGCTAATCAAGGCCTAATTTCCAGGCCGGGATTTTAGCCCAGTCCTCTGTGCACAACCGTAGGGAAAACTGAGTTTAAAGGGAAGACTCGGTAATACTATGGAAAAGGAACCGTAAAAAGGAATATACTGGAATTCACATTTTCAGCTTTCCAAAGCGGACTATTTGTTGCCATAGGACTTATCTGTTCACGGGGAGGATTAGAAGTTAGGAAAAGCAGTTACTCTGTAACTCTAAATGTATCTTTCTTGGAAAAAAATGGAGTGCGGGGCGGGGGATTTACAGATGTCCTAAAATATTAAAGTGGATTACAACAGTGCCAACTGCATATGAACTTCAACCGTGTTGAACTTAAGTGATCACAGTTTGGAGTAAAGGCCATTAACATGGATTTTAAAATAACCCATCATGTAAATGTCACATACAGCCCAGAAGAGGTTAGGCAAGTAACACACACTTCCAGAAGAGTATTCAACTTCAGCATAAAGAGAAAAATAAATTGATCCCACAGTTACATTCAGTTAAGCGTCACACCCAAGAAAAGCTCTACCCAATGAAATGAGAAGCCAAGCCGTGCTCGTCCGCCCCGGGCCAGTCCTGCCAGAGACAGCAGGCAAAGCACAGCCCACTCACGTCACCTATTCGGATTTGATCCCTTTCCTTTCCAGCCAGTCCCTATCACAGACACCTTTCTGTTGTGTTTTATTCCTCTACGTGTTCATTTGGTCATGCTGGAACATGTAGTTCTTCAGCTGTGGTCCGTTTCACCTCTGTGCTCATCACTGGCCCTGACTCCCTCTCTCCTGTGAACACTCCAAGGTACCAAGTTAAACCGCTCGCTGGACTTTCTTCCCTGAGGTTACCTTTGTTTCAACGCCCCTTGGCAAACCGTACAAACCAGGAGCTGCCCACCCAGCTGGGGAGTTCTGGCACGAGGACACAGACTCCTTCAACACAAAATTCCTTCAAAGCTCCTCCATCACTTTGAGACGCGACCGTTCAACGCGCCCTCCTCACCAGGTGACTCGCTCTCCTCAAAACCCAGCACAGTGAGGACAGAGACTTCAAGCAAAAAGCTCCTATAAAACTATTACAATTTTAGAAAAAAATTCCAGATCTTCCTGAAGATAATTTATTGCCGCTTATTGGTCCTGAGAAAGCTTTAAGCAACAATACGTTTGCAAGTGTTTTAACTGCTGCCTTTTTGAGAAAGTACCTGGGTCCTGAGATTAAAAATCATGCGTTATCCTGTGCGCTTATGCTTGGAAAATGCTTCGCTGTGAAGATCAAATGTGAGTTGCCATTTGCCACGCTACACCTCTTCCCTCTGTGACAACTTATGAAGCCAGATTTCCTTTCAGACACCAAATCCAAGCTCTCCAGATGAAATGCAATGAAATAACGCCACACGTGCAACTCCTCCACTCCTCACATCGGACTGGCATTTAAGGACTTCAAATTTCTGAAGTTATCCTTCTCCCTCATTCCCCACCTCTTAATAAAAGCTATGGTGTGAAATTTTTGGCCTGGATACCAGAAAATTCCTCATCTGATAACTCTATGAAAGGCAACTTCAAGGCAATGAAATAAGCCAACAATAAACCAAAAAACATTCATCACTTTGAAAAAAAAAAAAAAAATACGTGGACCCACAGCAGTTACTTCTCAATGGAAGTGTTTGGTAGCTTGAGATTATTATTTTTTTTTTCTTTTTAACTTTAAGTGTCAAATTTGCATATGTTTAGCTCAGTTTCAATATTTGAAAGACTACTCAATTTGCTTTTATAAAAACTTTACAAAAGATGTTTTTTCAATGCTTGTAAAAGTAAGCGTTTATCTACTGAGAAAATTCTAGTACTGGATAAAACTCTCTGAATATACAGCTGAATTCTTTAAATTTTTCTTTTTTTTTTTTTTTTCCCTACAAGTATAATGGCTGAGTGTATAATCTAGATAAACTAGTCTTACACATGATGAAAAGTTATCACTTTGCACACTTTTTACCATGTGATGTTTTGTTGCTTTGTAACTCGGAACGAGACAGTGCTTAGGAATTTATTTTCTGGAGCTGGTGTACAGTGGTCTGTAGGGGCTGGCTCACTGCTCGCTGCCCCTGTCCAGGTTTTCAATCACCCTGGAAAGACGGATGTTCAGAAGTCTGATCTGACTGTCGAGGTGGTCCATCTTCTCCTCGAGGCTGCTGTTGCTGTTCCTCCTCCAGTAAAATCCAACTGGCCCCGTCATGAAGTAGACGGCTACAACAAAGCAGAGAGGCAGGACCGCGTGTTCTGGGTCACCCTCGTACTTCTGGAGGATGTAGACGCACGAGAGGGTGAAAAGGGCAACCCTCGCAATCCAGAAGAAGCGACCAAACAGCATGTGCAGGAGATAGAAGAAGAATCCAAGGAAGAGAGATAAAAACCAATAGGCAAGTAAAATGGCACCAATCAGCAGGAGGGCACGGGTCGGGTTGTTGGCAATGGCTGCTGGGCTGAAATAATGAGTCAGGTTGGAGGCTGCAAAACAAAGGGAAAGGGACAGAAAATTAACGAGTGCGTGCTGAAGCGGTAAGGGCAAAAACACAAGCGCAGCTTCAAAGGGTCGTGCACTGGGGTCGTGGCTCTGTTTTCTAAAGTCAGAGGTAAAACTAGTGCATCCATTTTTGGATGGACCTTTTTCAGATCACTGGCTCAGCTCCAGTGATGCAACTGAACTAATTCCTTTAAGTAGAGGTACTAAAGGTTCTTTCAAGACAAACTACTGTGGGACCTAAGGTCGAAGTTCATACTGAGGCTAAAGATCCTGCTTTGTAGAAGTTATATTCTAAAGGCTCTCCATGGCACCTTTCTTCCTTCTAGCCTTCCTTTATTCCCCTGCACTGTTCCTGGCCCTGTGCTTCCATTTAATGACAAGAGCAAGAAACCAACCATGACTTGTAATGCCTTCTATAGACATCCTGTAGATAGACAGACAGACACGGGATGGATGGGCTTAGTCCTCCTGTCTGAAAGTACTAACAGCAAAACCAAAGCCATGTGATGCAGCTAGAGATACCACCGATGGATGCTTAATGCAGTGTGATAAAATGTAATTATTTGCCCACTCGGCCTACGCTTGTAAACATTGATACAGGCTGATGTAGTTCAAGAGTTAACAGGCATCACACTTACCATCAATTCCAAGAACATCTAACAAATCAGTCCATATTCTCCAGAATGTGTCCATTAATATATCCACCCCATTGACAAACCTCTCTGTCAACCTTGAGAAAAACTGAGAAATAAAATTGAAAATTAAAAAAAAAATAAATAAAAAAATAAAATAATTAAAAAAAAAATTCCTCAATTCCTTAAACACACTTTCAAGGCTTACTAGTCATGAGTAGATTATAATTCATTAAGCAAGAATTGCAGGCTATTTGTAAGTCCCCAAGAAAAAAAAAGAAAAAAACAACAAACAAACCAAACCAAAACTCTGTAAATGCTTTTTAACTCTGTGCATCACAAATTTACTTATTACAGCTGTCCTTATTTCAGGCACTTTGGCACATAAACGTACATGTTGACAGGATTTTAAAACGCGCTTTACCATTATTCTGAATTTTAAAGCAAACACTGGCAACGGGCACTGGTAAAGCAAAGCAGAGAATTAGGAGCGACTGAGAGAGATCTCCAGCACCACACCCAAATGTCTCGAATGCATTTACAGGTCAGTTTAACAGGATTTATGATTCCTTGGTGCTGGCTGAGGAGGCGGAGAGGAAGGCACAGGTCGCCCTGCCCGCATGCCGGGTCCCCTGCAAGGTCCTGCGCGGCCCCGCGCACACAGGATGCTCTGCTGATGCAGGCAGACCCCATTCCAGCCGGAGGGCTCCTCGCCGACAGCGCTCTGCCCTGGCCGCCTCCCCCGTCTAAACCCATCTTTATTTAGAGGTTTCTTTTATTTTTTATTTATTTTTTAGTTTGCTCCACGCCAAGCCTCGCCTCCCCTCCCCTCTCCCTCCCCGAAGCAACGCTCCGGCCGTTCCCCCGCCTCACCCGCAGCCGGGCTCGCACAGGAGGCGAGGCCGCCGCGGGTCCAGCGCCGAGCACTGGGCCGGGGGAGCGGGGCGGGGTGGCGGCCAAGCCCACAGCTCTGCCCCACGGAACCGCCCGGTCGCCGCCGGGAGCAACGGCGCGGGGAAAGGGCGCGCAGAGAGAGGAAGCGAAGGGCTTGGGGGAGCGGGGGGGGGTGGGGGGAGGGAAACGGCCGGCCCCTCACCTCCT